>JAECUM010017893.1:0-23604 GCA_016617855.1 Megalonaias nervosa | reverse complement strand
ATTTTAATTCAACATTTGGTAGAAAAGAATATTTTTTTTTTTTTTTTTTTGGCATCTGTCAGTAAGTTTATGACAGACTCTGACACTAAGAAAGTGGAACTGAAAATGAAAAAGATGGACGTAGAGTTGAGGAAGCTCGAGTTTGAGAGAGAAAAAGAACAAATACAATTACAAAAAGAACAAATTGAATTACAAAAAGAACAAATGAGATTACAAAAAGAACAAATGAGATTACAATCTGAAAAGAAGGAAAAAGAAAGACAAATGCAAATAGAAGAAAGGGAAAAAGAAAGGCAAAT
This sequence comes from Megalonaias nervosa, assembly GCA_016617855.1. Lineage (NCBI taxonomy): Eukaryota > Metazoa > Mollusca > Bivalvia > Unionida > Unionidae > Megalonaias > Megalonaias nervosa. The sequence continues at coordinate 23,305 of JAECUM010017893.1, read as the reverse complement.
AGAATTACAAAAGGAACAAAGACAAATAGAAGAAAGGGAAAAAGAGAGGCAAATAGAATTACAAAAGGAACAAAGACAAATAGAAGAAAGGGAAAAAGAAAGGCGAATAGAATTACAAAAGGAACAAATGCAATTTGAAGAAAGGGAGAGAGAGAGACAGATGCAAATTAAAATGAAAGAATTGGATCTGGCAAGTGACAGGCACGATTCCATTTCCCGTGCAAATTCAAATTTTAACATTTTAGGAAATATCAAGTTAGTTCCCCCTTTTAGTGAAAAGGAAGTAGACAAATATTTTATTCATTTTGAAAAAGTCGCTGAGAATTCGAAATGGCCAAGAGAGTATTAGACTCAATTATTGCAGAGCGTACTTTATGGCAAGGCCAGAGAGATCTATATATCTCTGTCAGTACAACAAAGTTCTGATTACGATTTGGTTAAGGAATGCATCTTGAAGGGTTATGAATTAATCCCTGAGGCTTATCGGCATAAGTTCAGAAACTACAAAAAAAGAAACTAGACACACTTATGTTGAATTTGCTAGAGAAAAAGAACAGTTGTTCAAGAGATGGTGTCTGTCTGAGAAAATTGAACATGATTATGAAAGACTCGAACAACTGGTATTACTTGAAGAGTTTAAAAATTGTATTCCTAGTGATATCAAAAATCACCTTGAAGATCATGAGGTCAAAACCTTGGAAAATGCTGCTTTTGCTGCTGATAAGTATTCCTTAACTCATAAAGTTCCTGCTGTAAGCAAATCTTTCACTCAGCAGTTCACTGATAGAAAGGTGTTTCAACCAAATACGACTCTCACTAAAACTCAGTCTGGCACAAATTCTAAAAATCAAGCCTCTGAGAGACTTGATTCAAAATCCTTGTCTGTTCCTACGTGTACCTATTGTAAGAAAAAAGGACACGTCATTTCTGATTGCTTCAAATTGAAATATAGGCATCAGAATCAAGATAGACCTATCCCAAATGCTCTTATTGCTAAGAGGTCAAGGTCACGGTCATGTATTGAAAACAATACATTTGTTGGGTTTGAAAAACCTCAGTCTGATTGTGTCTTGGAGAATTTTGAACCATTCATGTCTAAGGGTTCTATATCACTCTTGGGTGATTTGGCCAATCCTATCCCTATTAAAATTTTGAGGGATACAGGAGCTTCTCAGAGTCTTTTAGTTTCAGGTATTTTGCCTTCTTCTGAGAAGACCTGTTCTAATGAGAGTGTTCTCATTCAGGGAGTAGAGTGCGGCTTTGTTAATGTTCCTCCCCATTCTGTTAATTTGTCATCAGACTTAGTTTCAGGACCTGTGACAGTCGGTGTAGTGTCTACTTTACCCGTTGAGGGCATTCATTTGTTGCTAGGCAATGACTTAGCTGGAGACAAGGTTGTAGTTAATCCACTTGTAACTGACAAGCCTTCTTTGGATCAGAAAGTTGATCCTATTGAAAAAGAAATCCCTGATTTATTCCCAGCTTGTGCAGTTACCAGAGCTATGGCAAAGAAAGATCTTGAGAATGATTTTGATAAGGAATGTATTCCTTAAGCTGATACATGTATTGGTCAGGCTTTTGATGAGGTCACTTTCACTTCTAATTTGGATCAGTCAAAAGGTATTGATCATAGTGATCCTCTTTTGAATACTCATTCTCTTTTATCTGATCAGGGTGATAAACGACAATCACTTGTCGTCGAACAGGAGAAGGATCCCGAGATCTCCTGTTTGTTTCAGCGGGCCGTTAGTGAAACTGAAGCTACTGAAGTACCTGTCTGTTACTTCATTAAAAATGGAGTCCTTATGAGAAAATGGAGACCTCTCGAGGTACCTGCTAGTGACGAATGGTCAGTAAAATATCAGATTGTGGTTCCGAAACCTTACAGACAGGAAATACTTAGTTTGGCCCATGAAACTCCTATGGCTGGTCATTTAGGGATAAAGAAAACGTATCACAAGATCTTGACTTACTTCTATTGGCCAAAAATCAAAAGTGATGTGTGCAAGTTTTGTAGATCTTGTCATACTTGTCAAATTGTAGGAAAACCAAATCAAAAGATACCTAAAGCTCATGTGCAACCAATTCCTGCATTTGACGAACCATTCAGTAGAATTTTGGTAGATTGTATTGATCCCTTACCAAAGACCAAGTCAGGCAACCAAAATTTGTTGATCATCAAGTGTGCGTCAACAAGTTTTCCAGAGGTAATTCCGTTAAGGAATTTTGCTCATTTTGGCCTTCTCAAATTTGATGAATCTGGTCAAAGGTCAAATTTCAAGTCTGGAATATTCCAGCTTGTTATACTTGAATTTGGCTTTCAGCAGTTCAAGTCAAAAGTGAAATTATGGTTTCACCAAATTTTACTAGAGAGAATTTTTGAGTCCTGTAATAAAGTCCATTCTCTCTTGCACATTCTGCAGAATTTTCTTCAATTAAGATTTTATGGCCCTTACAAAGTAAAGAAGAAAATGAATGAGTTAAATAATAATATTAGTACTCAAGTCTAAGTAAATTAATGGAGTACTATTATTTTAAAAGAAATAGCCAAGTAAATAATGCAATTAATTTAGTTGTACCTGTGCCACCAACTGAGGATTTGAGTGAAGGAATTCAGTTGGATTCTACTAATCTTGGAACAACAAGTCTTCGGAATTCGGAAGTTATGGAAAATCTAGACCAGAAACTTTCTCATTTACAAAATCAAGAAAAAAGTGAACTTAAACAATTATTGTCTGAATATGAGCACTTGTTTCCAGACGTGCCTACAAGGACAAACAAAATTTTTCACGACGTTAAAATAGTAGATTCGAAACCCATGAAACAACACCCATACAGGATGAATCCTTTTAAACAGGAATACATGAAAAAAGAGATTCAGTATTTACTGGAAAATGATTTTATAGAGCCCAGTAAGAGTGATTGGAGTTCACCGTGCATTCTTGTTCCGAAACCGATAAAACTTTCCGAATGTGTACGGATTATAGGAAGGTGAACAGTGTGACAAAAACAGACTCATTTCCACTGCCAAGAGTCGACGATTGTATCGACAAAATTGGAAATGCCAAATACGTCACTAAATTCGACCTTCTGAAGGGTTTTGGCAAATTCCATTAACGGAAAGAGCAAAAGAAATTTCGGCATTTGTGACTCCAGATGGACTCTACCAGTATAAAGTAATGCCATTTGGGATGAAGGGTTCTCCAAGTACTTTTCAATGCCTTATGAATATGATTACTTCTGGTCTAGACAATTGTGATGCCTATATTGATGATGTCATCTACAACAACACCTGGAAAGAACATCTAGCCACGATTCGGAAGTTCTTCGACAGACTCACGGGTGCAAATTTGACTATTAATTTATCTAAAAGTGAGTTCTGCCGTGCGTGTGTTACTTTTCTAGGACATATTGTGGGACATGGTCAAATTAAACCTATAGATGCTAAGGTCAAGGCTATTTCTGAATTTCCTGTGCCTGTCAGTAAAAACAGCTGATGCGATTTTTGGGTATGGCCGGGTACTATCGCAAATTTTGTTCTAATTTTTCTGATATTGTTGAACCTCTGACAAACTTGTTGAGAAAGAAAAGCAAGTTTCTTTGGACTGAAAAATGTCAAGAGGCTTTCGATAGATTAAAAGCCATACTTAAAAATGCACCAGTTTTAACAGCTCCAGATTTCAGTCAACCATTCAAACTTTCTGTGGATGCAAGTGATGTTGGGGTTGGAGCAGTTTTGCTTCAAGATGACAAAAACGGTGTAGAACACCCAGTGTGTTACTTCTCTAAGAAATTAAATAAACACCAAAGAAACTACTCAACAATCGAGAAGGAATGCTTGGCTTTAATGCTAGCATTACAGCATTTTGAAGTTTATATCAGTTCAGCTCCTTCTCCGGTTGTTGTGTTTAGTGACCACAACCCCCTTACTTTCATCAGCAGAATGAAAAATAAAAATCAAAGACTGTTGAGATGGAGTTTATTTTTGCAAGAGTACAATCTTGACATCAGGCACATTAAAGAAAAAGATAATTTAATTGCAGATGCACTTTCCCGTGTATAGAAATATCATTTTCATACACACCTTTGTGTAGATTCATAACAGTTCTTCTTATGTAACTGTTTTTTTTTTACCTCATGTATCATTTACATCTGGTAAAAACGAAAGCTTTATTACATAAATCTTTCTTTTTTCTTTATGGGGGAAAGTGTTACGACCCTGTAGTTAAATTGCATATGTGTTAAAATTTAAATTCTTCTAGTTCTTTGTTTTATTTTATTTTTATACCACTAAATGTTATTATTATTATTATTATGATGATTATGTTTGCATGGGTCTAATAGTTTGTTAGAAACATCGTATTTATTTAAAACGTAAATGTGACTCATGTAAGCACGAGCTTTGTATAATAGTAAATTCGTCGCAAGTAAACATTCAGCAGTAGCTATGTAAATGATTGGCTGATACTTGTTCAGGCTTTCGTAATGTCCAGATGGATTGCGAAATCACACGTGTGCTTCGTGCGTGTGTACATGAAACGACGTATTAGTTTCTTTTATATGCTTAGTTATCTGTAAGAAAGTTCAGTTATATAGTCGTAGTCGTAGTCGTAGTCAGTCGTAGTTCAGAGTCACATCATAACATCTTACAGAGTTTATAATACCTTAAGAAAGGTATTTCTGTGCTGGAAAGAGTTGCGCATTCGTACGAAGAACAACATGTGTGTTGTTAGTGGTGGTAGCTGTATTTCATCTACTTTCTAAATAATTATTTTCCTTGGAGAACAACACTACTGGCTTTGGACAAAGACATTTGATGAAATTATTTCTAAATCGGAACAGAACAATACAAATTGTGCTTTACAGTGAAAATTCTGGACATTCTGTGTTAGCCTTCGTCTGACGTCATCATCCGCCATCTTGGATCGAAACTGAGATTCAGACTGTATCAATTTAGAACTGTTTGTTCACAGGACTTATGTGTTTTCACAAATTTAGAACATCTTTTTGGATCTTCTTCGTAAATCGTAAGTCTTGTTTCACGTATTTACCTTTTCACCGTGTTTTCTAGGGAAATAAAATTATTTTTGTTAAAATTTACAAAGCTTGTTGTAGTCACTCTTTCTTTGTGTTACTTTGAACGAGCCGATAAGTAACATAAAGAAATTGGGGACTCGTCCGGGATTGATATATGAAATTGGCTGATATATGAAATTGGCTAAAAATTGAAATTTAAATTCCCCTAGTTCAAACTTTTAGTGAAAACAACAGGCTTTCTTTCACAATGTCAAAAGTGGAGAGTTTTCTCTCTAATCCAACTCAAGAGCAGTTGGATAGTTTGAAAAAGGATGAGTTGCTTGAACTTGACAGAAAGTACGATCTTTCTGAAGCAAAAGCTTCCTTGACTAAACAAGAAATCAAAAATATTTTAATTCAACATTTGGTAGAAAAGAATATTTTTGATCAAAGTGTTTTGGCATCTGTCAGTAAGTTTATGACAGACTCTGACACTAAGAAAGTGGAACTGAAAATGAAAAAGATGGACGTAGAGTTGAGGAAGCTCGAGTTTCAGAGAGAAAAAGAACAAATGCAATTACAAAAAGAACAAATTGAATTAAAATAAGAACAAATGAGATTACAAAAAGAACAAATGAGATTACAATCTGAAAAGGAGGAGAAAGAAAGACAGGAAAGGGAAAAAGAAAGGCAAATAGAATTACAAAAGGAACAAATACAAATAGAAGAAAGGGAAAAACAAAGACAAATAGAAGAAAGGGAAAAAGAAAGGCAAATGGAATTACAAAAGGAACAAATGCAATTTGAAGAAAGGGAGGGAGAGAGACAGATGCAAAAAGAGAAGGATGAAAAAGATAAAGAATTTCAAATTAGAATGAAAGAATCTGAGCTGGCAAGTAGCAGGCACGATTCCACTTCTCGAGCAAATTCAAATTTTAACATTTTAGGAAATATCAAGTTAGTTCCCCCTTTTAGTGAAAAGGAAGTAGACAAATATTTTTTTTCATTTTGAAAAAGTCGCTGAGAATTCGAAATGGCCAAGAGAGTATTGGACTCAATTATTGCAGAGCGTATTTTATGGCAAGGCCAGAGAGATCTATATATCTCTGTCAGTACAACAAAGTTCTGATTACGATTTGGTTAAGGAATGCATCTTGAAGGGTTATGAATTAATCCCTGAGGCTTATCGGCAAAAGTTCAGAAACTACAAAAAAGAAACTAGACACACTTATGTTGAATTTGCTAGAGAAAAAGAACAGTTGTTCAAAAGATGGTGTCTGTCTGAGAAAATTGAACATGATTATGAAAGACTCGAACAACTGGTATTACTTGAAGAGTTTAAAAACTGTATTCCTAGTGATATCAAAAATCATCTTGAAGATCATGAAGTCAAAACCTTGGAAAATGCTGCTCTTGCTGCTGATAAGTATTCCTTAACTCATAAAGTTCCTGCTGTAAGCAAATCTTTCACTCAGCAGTTCACTGATAGAAAGGTGTTTCAACCAAATACGACTCTCACTAAAACTCAGTCTGGCACAAATTCTAAAAATCAAGCCTCTGAGAGACTTGATTCAAAATCCTTGTCTGTTCCTACGTGTACCTATTGTAAGAAAAAAGGACACGTCATTTCTGATTGCTTCAAATTGAAATATAGGCATCAGAATCAAGATAGACCTATCCCAAATACTCTTATTGCTAAGAGGTCAAGGTCACGGCCATGTATTGAAAACAATACATTTGTTGGGTTTGAAAAACCTCAGTCTGATTGTGTTATGGAGAATTTTGAACCATTCATGTCGAAGGGTTCTATATCACTCTTGGGTGATTTGGCCAATCCTATCCCTATTAAAATTTTAAGGGATACAGGAGCTTCTCAGAGTCTTTTAGTTTCAGGTATTTTGCCTTCTTCTGAGAAGACCTGTTCTAATGAGGGTGTTCTCATTCAGGGAGTAGAGTGCGGCTTTGTTAATGTTCCTCTCCATTCTGTTAATTTGTCATCAGACTTAGTTTCAGGACCTGTGACAGTCGGTTTAGTGTCTACTTTACCCGTTGAGGGCATTCATTTGTTGCTAGGCAATGACTTAGCTGGAGACAAGGTTGTAGTTAATCCACTTGTAACTGACAAGCCTTCTTTGGATCAGAAAGTTGATCCTATTGAAAAAGAATACCCTGATTTATTCCCAGCTTGTGCAGTTACCAGAGCAATGGCAAAGAAAGCTCTTGAGAATGATTTTGATAAGGAAAATATTCCTTTAGCTGATACATGTATTGGTCAGGCTTTTGATGAGGTCACTTTCACTTCTAATTTGGATCAGTCAAAAGGTATTGATCATAGTGATCCTCTTTTGAATACTCATTCTCTTTTATCTGATCAGGGTGATAAACGACAATCACTTGTCGTCGAACAGGAGAAGGATCCTGAGATCTCCTGTTTGTTTCAGCGGGCCGTTAGTGAAACTGAAGCAACTGAAGTACCTGTCTGTTACTTCATTAAAAATGGAGTCCTTATGAGAAAATGGAGACCTCTCGAGGTACCTGCTAGTGACGAATGGTCAGTAAAATATCAGATTGTGGTTCCGAAACCTTACAGACAGGAAATACTTAGTTTGACCCATGAAACTCCTATGGCTGGTCATTTAGGGATAAATAAAACGTATCACAAGATCTTGACTCACTTCTATTGGCCAAAAATCAAAAGTGATGTGTGCAAGTTTTGTAGATCTTGTCATACTTGTCAAATTGTAGGAAAACCAAATCAAAAGATACCTAAAGCTCATCTGCAACCAATTCCTGCATTTGACGAACCATTCAGTAGAATTATGGTAGATTGTGTTGGTCCCTTACCAAAGACCAAGTCAGGTAACCAAAATTTGTTGACCATCAAGTGTGCGTCAACAAGTTTTCCAGAGGTAATTCCTTTGAGGAATTTTGCTCAATTTGGCCTTCTCAAATTTGTTCAATCTGGTCAAAGGTCAGATTTTAAGTCTGGAATGTTCCAGCTTCGTACACTTGAATTTGGCATTCAGCAGTTCAAGTCAAAAGTGAAACTATGTTTTCACCAAATTTTACTAGAGAGAATTTTTTAGTTCTGTAATAAAGTCCATTCTCTCTTGCTCATTCTGCAGAATTTTCTTCAAGTAAGGTTTTATGGCCCTTACAAAGTAAAGAAGAAAATGAATGAGTTAAATTATAATATAAGTACTCAAGTCTAAGTAAATTAATGGAGTACTATTATTTTAAAAGAAATAGCCAAGTAAATAATGCAATTAATTTAGTTGTACCTGTCCCACCAACTGAGGATTTGAATGAAGGAATTCTGTTGGATTCATCTGATCTTGGAACAACAAATCTTCGGAATTCAAAGTTATGGAAAATTTAGACCAGAAACTTTCTCATTTACAAAATCAAGAGAAAAGTGAACTTAAACAATTATTGTGATATATATGAGCAATTGTTTCCAGATGTGCCTACAAGGACAAACAAAATTTTTCACGACGTTGAAATAGTTGATTCGAAACCCGTGAAATAACACCCATACAGAATGAATCCCTTTAAACAGGAATACATGAAAAAAGAGATTCAGTATTTACTGGAAAATGATTTTATAGAGCCCAGTAAGAGTGATTGGAGTTCACCGTGCATTCTTGTTCCGAAACCGGATAAAACTTTCCGAATGTGTACGGATTATAGGAAGGTGAACAGTGTGACAAAAACAGACTCATTTCCATTGCCAAAAATCGATGACTGTATCGACAAAATTGGAAATGCCAAATACGTCACTAAATTCGACCTTCTGAAGGGTTTTTGGCAAATTCCACTAACGGAAAGAGCAAAAGAAATTTCAGCATTTGTGACTCCAGATGGACTCTACCAGTATAAAGTAATGCCATTTGGGATGAAGGGTTCTCCAAGCACTTTTCAACGCCTTATGAATATGATTACTTCTGGTCTAGACAATTGTGATGCCTATATTGATGATGTCATCATCTACAACAACACCTGGAAAGAACATCTAGCCACGATTCGGAAGTTCTTCGACAGACTCACGGATGCAAATTTGACTATTAATTTATCTAAAAGTGAGTTTTGCCGTGCGTGTGTTACTTTTCTAGGACATATTGTGGGACATGGTCAAATTAAACCTATAGATGCTAAGGTCAAGGCTATTTCTGAATTTCCTGTGCCTGTCAGTAAAAAACAGCTGATGCGATTTTGGGGAATGGCCGGGTACTATCGCAAATTTTGTTCTAATTTTTCTGATATTGTTGAACCGCTGACAAACTTGTTGAAAAAGAAAAACAAGTTTCTTTGGACTGAAAAATGTCAAGAGGCTTTCGATAGATTAAAAGCCATACTTAAAAATGCACCAGTTTTAACAGCTCCAGATTTCAGTCAACCATTCAAACTATCTGTGGATGCAAGTGATGTTGGGGTTGGAGCAGTTTTGCTTCAAGATGACAAAAACGGTGTAGAACACCCAGTGTGTTATTTCTCTAAGAAATTAAATAAACACCAAAGAAACTACTCAACAATCGAGAAGGAATGCTTGGCTTTAATGCTAGCATTGCAGCATTTTGAAGTTTATATCAGTTCAGCTCCTTCTCCGGTTGTTGTGTTTAGTGACCACAACCCCCTTACTTTCATCAGCAGAATGAAAAATAAAAATCAAAGACTATTGAGATGGAGTTTATTTTTGCAAGAGTACAATCTTGACATCAGGCACATTAAAGGAAAAGATAATTTAATTGCAGATGCACTTTCCCGTGTATAGAAATATCATTTTCATACACACCTTTGTGTAGATTCATAACAGTTCTTCTTATGTAACTGTTTTTTTTTACCTCATGTATCATTTACATCTGGTAAAAACGAAAGCTTTATTACATAAATCTTTCTTTTTTCTTTATGGGGGAAAGTGTTACGACCCTGTAGTCAAATTACATATGTGTTAAAATTTAAATTCTTCTAATTCTTTGTTTCATTTTTATTTTATTTTTATATCACTAAATGTTATTATTATTATGGTGATGATTATGTTTGCATGGGTCTAATAGTTTGTTAGAAACATCGTATTTATTTAAAACGTAAATGTGACTCATGTAAGCACGAGCTTTGTATGATAGTAAATTCGTCGCAAGTAAACATTAGCAGTAGCTATGTAAATGATTGGCTGATACTTGTTCAGGCTTTCGTAATGTCCAGATGGATTGCGAAATCACACGTGTGCTTCGTGCGTGTGTACATGAAACGACGTATTAGTTTCTTTTATATGCTTAGTTATCTGTAAGAAAGGTCAGTCGTAGTCGTAGTCGGTCGTAGTTCAGAGTCACATCATAACATCTTACAGAGTTTATAATACCTTAAGAAAGGTATTTCTGTGCTGAAAAAAGTTGTTCATTCGTACGAGGAACAACATGTGTGTTGTTAATGGTGGTAGCTGTATTTCATCTACTTTCTAAATAATTATTTTCCCTGGAGAACAACACTACTGGCTTTGGACAAAGACATTTGATGAAATTATTTCTAAATCGGAACAGAACAATACAAATTGTGCTTTACAGTGAAAATTCTGGACATTCTGTGTTAGCCTTCGTCTGACGTCATCATCCGCCATCTTGGATCGAAACTGAGATTCAGACTGTATCAATTTAGAACTGTTTGTTCACAGGACTTATGTGTTTTCACAAATTTAGAACATATTTTTGGATCTTCTTCGTAAATCGTAAGTCTTGTTTCACGTATTTATCTTTTCACCGTGTTTACCAGGGAAATAAAATTATTTTTGTTAAAATTTACAAAGCTTATTGTAGTCACTCTTTCTTTGTGTTACTTTGAACGAGCCGATACGTAACAATAGCCATTATTAATATTTTGGAAATACAATTATTAATGATTTTTTAAATACAGTTACTACATCTGTGGATGTGGCACATATTGTGGGAGAATATTATATCAAACGATTACCGCGGTGTGTGTATAAAGCAATTTGTTGATATATCAAATTGTAATACGCCCATTAATACACATATGTAAACATTGTCTCAGCAGTAGGCTATCACTTCTATACTCTCTAAATCAGTGATGGATTGTCTCTCATTAATCATTAGCTATGTATGGAAATAATCTTAATAATACCCGATTTCTAAACGGATTAAACACGGTACACAATTTCATCGAAGTCTCCAATGCTTTCTCTTTAATCTCTTTCCCTCCCCCTCTCTCTCCCTCACACACACACACACACACACACACACACACACACACACACACACACATACACACACACACACACAAACAAACACACACACACACACATACATTTACTCTTTAAATGTGCCACTTTATTTCATTCTTAACAATGCAGGGCACAGTCCATTGTTGTAGATGTGTCTGTATACTTGTAAATATGATATATATGTTCTTTTATGTTTACAATGTTTTACTTTATATCCGTATTTTAATTTAGATGTATGGACTATGTAGTCTGAAATAAAGAATTCTTATCTTCTTATCTTATCTTATTTGCATAAAGACAATATAAAGAGAAATCTGTGGAGTGGAAGAAAAAACGATTTTGGGTCTGATGAAACCATGAAATAGAATTTACACAAAGTAACGTACAATTCCACAAATGAGAAGGAATTGTTATTAAGATTTTCACACTTTGAGGTTCCTTCTCCGATTATTGTGTTCAGTGACCACAACCACGTTACTTTCATTAAAAAAATGTAATAAACAAAAATCAAAGATTGTTGATGTGGAGTTTAATATTGCGGGAATACAAGATTGACATCAAGGGAAATGACAAACTGTTAACTGGTACACTCTCACGTGTATAGAAGTACTTTATTGCTTTATTTTGTATGTATTTTGTGTCATTCATAAGTCATATTCCTATGTTATTTTAGTTATTATAGTATCATAGTATCTGTCTACTATGTACAAAAATCTTTATTATATAAATCTTTCTTTTCTTTATGGGGGTGGGGGTATTATTTCTATCTATATAGTGTTCTTAACTTTTATTAATAATTGTGTGTTGTAATATAAATAGTCACTTGTAAACAATATCTTGGAATAGCTATCTTTTGTATATGAATGTAGAATGTTTGAAGATAATTGTAATTTGCAAACATGTTGACATGACCTTTCGACCTTAGAATGTTCAGGAAGAGAACTTTATGACCTACGTCCTGGTGATCTTATTGTATCTTAGGTTTTTGTGTATGACAGAGGTAAACAATAATGATTCATTCCTACTTTAAGTTCAGTCTGTAGAATTATTTTCAGTTTTGTTGAGATATACTTTGCGAGGAATCATTATTTAAATCGTCATTAAATTTTCACATTGATCTGATTAACACTATTTTGGGATTATTGTATATTCATTGAAAGACATTCTGACTTGTATCATTGTGATATATGAAGACTATTGGTGTATCAGCACATATTGGAGACGTCGATGATGTATATCACGACACCGATTATGAGTTTTTATACACTTCCTATTTTACGCAAAATCAATGCTACGTAGCAGCGTGTTTTTGTAATACAATAGAGTCACCTCGATGATTACATTTCATGAACAAAACCCAAATTTGTTGTGACTTTCTCTGCACCAATCACCGCTGGGTAATTCCTCACAAATGATACTGCACTAACGTCGTTGCGCTTTTATAACAATTGACTTAATATCAGGTCACAACCGGTCGGGGGTCCTGATGTGAACACATCGCTGGTGTTTTCGCCAAACGATGGTTTAACTGGGGTATTGCAGAACGTCTCAAAGGTACACACGATATTACCTCGATCAATGGCTAGGTCCAACGAATGAGTTCTTTGGTGACAATCAAAACCTCTAAAAGTTTTATATCTGAGGACGTGCACACATTCAGCTCTGTCATCCCGATTGAATCTCCGCAATTTATGATTAACGTTAGGATCGGACAAAAACTGGGACTGCAAGCAGTTCAATCGATTCCAGATCAGCAACGGCGATGAGTGCCTCGGGCACCACCAAAGACATTTAAACTTCTACAAACAATGATATCTTCATCAACAGCAACAATACCAGCTCCTGTCAGTATATTAATCGTTGAAGCTACAAAGCTAGCTGATGCAATGCTTGCACGTTTGCTTGCAAATACAGTAACGGGAAAGTGGATTACGCTTGCGAACGTAGCCCGGGACTGAGTGGTGAAGAATTATAAGAAGAAATCGATAATATATAAATAATGGCAAATTTGAAGGAGTATTCGATTCCGCGTTTGCTATGGAGGTGCCTTTAAAGATGGATCAGTATTATTCAGACAAAATATTTTATTGAAATAGACAATGTAGAATTACAAGTGCATGATACATTTCGGTAATTTCTTGAAAGAACACTTGCACAAAATGTTCATGCTACGACTACGGTGAGAACGCTGGATTTGCTAACAATGACATCATGGCGTTGTTCAGCAGTTTTCCTTATTTCAACGATAGAAAGGAAAACGAAGCATGCTTGAACAACTTTGCATTGTTTCGCCAATTACCGGACTCGCCAGATACAATGGTGATTACCCAAGATGAAATGGACCGTCTTTGATGTTTCACAGCGACACAAACGAAAATGATGTTCATATTGTGTATTTATGGTATCAGCTTGATCAAGATGCTTTCGTAAACCAACAGTCTGCTGGTATTGTTGACAGATATGGTGTTGGCGGCGCTTCCTGGCCAAGAAGAAACCAAAATTACAACATTGAATTCAAGGAGCGTCGACGATAACTTTATGAACCCTTATTTATTTTTTTCTCACAGTCATATATTCCGGTTTTATAGAAATGTTCGCAATGCTATTTACGGAGCCAAACACAGTCACATTTTACTGAAATCTAACGAGCATGGTGCAGTTTGGCCTTTTGGTGGTGTCGCTGATGTCAAAGTTATATTTTTAAAATTAACATTGTGGATGACGGTGATAATCCCTGTTCAAGCTGCAGAAGCACGTTTGTTGTCGTTTATGAGTTCTGGAGGAACATCACCGCTGCCATTTCACACGTTCACAACAGACTGAATATAAAACATTGTTCAGCAGTTTTCATGGCAAATAACTACCCAACATGGCATCAGCGCACCAAACCTTATATGCACAGCTTTTCAAGAAGCGGGTCGGGATTCGTGTTTATGATATTTGAGTGATATAGGAATGTCTGAAGTTTCTCTACGGTCAAACGGCCATCCACAATCCATGGAAGAAATTATTCTTGACTTCTTGCATATCATAAGCTGTTATCGGTCATGAACCTACTTCAAAACGTTGACAGTTCTGAAGATTTCTCACAAGGATTTCACTTAGTTTTATGCGATATATTTCTTCACGTTGGAAGACCGACATGATTAAACAGCCCGTAGTTGACATGCACTTTCATGCACGTGTTACCAAGCCACCTAATGACACCGCTTTTCCTAATTACATATAAATTGTTGTGATTCTCTCTAATAAGGTATTGCATTTGGATGACATAGGCGGTTGAATGAAGGTTATTGACACACCAGAGGAAAGCTAGCAAAATTTTTTCAAACTAGTTATTGAATGTGGCATATTTTTCAAACGATAATATCCCAAAATGACTTGTGAAAATAGGAGCGCAATAATAAACAATTACGGGGTCACATTAACGTTTTCTTAGAAAAAATTAACAGGAATGTTTTCCCGTGTGCTTGACCCAAAAACAATTTTATCAGTTTAATGAGGGCAAACAAAATAACACCTCGGTGAAATTAAAGTTATCCAAGTAAGACAAAATAGTACAAACCGGTTTAATATTTCCATTCCTCGCGACCATTGCAGCATTGTTAGCTGCTGCGTATCCTTGAATCTGACTGTGGTGTGTAGATTGCGTTTATCAAAGGTTCTATAGATACTGCTGGTACAGCAATGAAACAATAGGTGGATGTAAATATCGCAGAGGTACCTTCGCCACCACACGTATTAGCTTCACTGGGGTCAATCAAAGGAATATTAATCAGTGAAGGAGAGAAAAGGGATAATGTCATAATAAGCGGTCGATTGAATTTCGGTGGTATGGGCGGGAATTACTTTGATAGGTCTGAACCTCAAAACTAAAATGTGCGCGAGCCATGGTTGTATTTACTTATTTTGACTTCATATAGATACACGCGGGGTATTATAACAATATTGGTAAATGATCAGCTGCGTATTGTTCATCGCAATACATGCCTTTAAAAATACTCAGTTTCAAGAATTTTTCACTTTTAAGGTGTCACAATCATTAGTTGCCGGAGATGATATTTAGTTGGAAGTACTCAGCATAAATTCGGAAGGTTACTTAAACGACTTTGGGGTTTGTGTTTAATATTATTAGACAGAAGTGAACGGTTCAGACCACGGTGATGAGGATACGTCCGACAGCAGATGCTAATAGTTATGCTTTTACTTGTCAAAGAATATCTGCTTTAGACTGGTGCTACGAGACCAACGTGTATACTCAAATACAGTCTAAGCGAGGGCAGTATAGAAATGGACAGTTATAACCACCCCGATGTAACACTACGAACTCTTTAGCACGCAAAAACACCAGGTCGCAGAATATACAGCCAGGCACGAAACAATTCATGGATTGTTTCTACAACGATGAAGTGGAGTTCACCAACAAATCCATTGTGGTTGCGTTCGCCGCTGATTATGTTGCACCAAAATGGACTCAGCCAAGAAGAATATAATCTCCACTGTTATTCAAAAAGTACACATATCTGTTTATCAGGTTTTGGGCCAAGAAGAGAACGATTGTTTCAGAAACTATTTGTCAAAAGCTAATCTGCACTTTAGGAGCGCTGGAGCAGTGTTTAGATTGGGGCGGCGATGGACAGGGGGTGAGTGCGGGACGGTTTAAACTCCTGCTTGTGGGTCCAGGGGTCCTCCACAGTTTTTTTGTTTCTACTTTAATTAACACAGGAATTGAAGCATTTTAGAGCATTCTGAACATATTCAAAGTAAAACTTAATGGTTCTTTTTCTTTGTTTCATTTAATATATAAAAGCCATAAAAATAAGGATTTAAAAATTTGTTTGAAATAATACATTAATGTTAGCACATTATCACTTCACTTCCGATTAAAAACTTCCCCAAATTGCCTGGCGTGTTTATTAGCTTTTACAAAGCCATTTGCGATAGCACCTATGTTCATGCTGTCCGTAGCCTGTCTGCGAAGTATATCGTCTTTAATGCGTAAAGGCATTCCATAGCCATGCTGGTGCGCAGATTGTGTGGTATTCATTAGGCGCGTATCCAGTCTCAAAATGTTTAAGCGGCACAGGAAAGTAAGCTCGTTGGCATACAAGTTATCAAGTTCCCCGGTAACTGTCCCAGAACTTATCAAAAGCATTTTCGTCTCCAGTGGTGTCCAATGTCGCAACTGTGAGCGGTACGAGTCTCTGACCATTCTCACTAGAGTGTTTTCGATAATACTTGTCAAAGTCTCGCAGCGATGGAGGGAACCAGGCACTTGCCGTTTTCCACTATCGACGTTCATAATCAAAGCGGCAAATAACATGTCATATTTATGCATATTTCCTGTTTATTCGTACCAGATAAATAGTGGATTTTAAGCATAGATTTGTTATGGTGCCGAATTATTGCCAACTCCCCTGCACATAGATACTTAAGATAGGGGAAGGTGAATGCTTGGGACAGGCGACAGTCACTCAAAGAACGAACACAAACAACGAACAGTACACGAACAATAATACATGTATTGAGATATAACACTCACATATTCCCACAAGCACTCCCTCTCGTCATGATAATAAAATATTATATGAAATGAGATTAATAGAAACTGATTCAAGTCTTCTTATTCAGCTCACTTTTGTACAGTTCTATCATTGTACTACATCAGAGAACACACAAAAGCCAATTTTCCACTCGTACCCAGGTCCGGATATCACTCCTAGGTTGGATCCATGAGTTTACAAAATTTTTTGTCCATATACATGTATATGGTGTGCATAGTTTGCTATGTTTATTAAATTTAATTGTTTGTTTGATGGTTAAAAAAATAATTTTATTTCATTACATACTATTGTAATGTAAGATTGTTTGCTGCATTTGACCTTGTCCAAAACTGAGTTTTTATCTGCTTGACATGTTTCCCTTTTCTTTCGAAAGAAATTATTTCATTTTATGTCAACAACTTATACATAGCTAAATTATTCTCTCTATATATCAGCTTAATATCAGAATTATTATTAATAGAAGAAGTAAATACGTTTATTTGGGTCAGGGTTTTTGGACTTTCCTAAGTGAATTTTACAGGTTATGGTTTGCAAACATCAGGATTATTCTAGAAGGTTATTTTCCATTAGGTAATGGGTTTTTTAGAAAATGCTAATGGCGACCTGAGGCCAAGTAGAGAACCATATAATATTGTGATTGTGAGGATTTGGTTATTCGTGCTTTAACATCTAGTACTTTTAAGTTGTATTATATGTTGTGACCAGGAGTTTTGGGATCGATCTTTCTTTGTTCAAATTGGTGAATTCAGGTGGATAGAGACATTCATTGGAATTTATTCTGAATTCAAATCTGGAATTATATTACTGTGATTCAACAAAAGACTGTTGACATATCAACACTCCATAAGCCATAATAGACACGTCATCGCTTTCAGTGTTGGATTTCTTCCGGACTTTTACTGAGTTTCATTCAGGACTTTAAATTTATTAGGAATTGTGTCTGTAATTCTTGGATTATTTTGGGATCTAATTTGCAATACCTAAGTTATTTTTTTTCTCATTTTCATTTTGTATTCTAGGGAAATAAATATATTTTTAAAATTTTTCAAAGCTTGTTGTCTTTCACTTTTTTCTGTTACTTATTTTAAGATCATAGACTCGTAACAGAAAATTGGTTGCTCGTCCCGATACGAACTTTGCTAAAATATTTCAGTAAACTTTGTTTTGAAATTTAAAATACCTTAGTTTTGGAATTCTTACAATTCCAAGTATTAGTTAACATTTTAGAAATCTTTAGTGAAATCAACGAGCTTTTAACAATGTCATTTAAAATGGAGGTCGTTGTTTCAGATCCTACCCAGGAACAGTTAGATCCTTGAAAAAAGATGAATAGTTTCAGTTTGCCAGAAAATATGATCTTTCTCAGGCAAATGCTTCTTTAACGAAGCAAGAAATACAAACTATTTTGGTCCAATATTTCGTGGAAAAGAATGTTTTGGATAAAAGTGCTTTGGATTTGATTAGTAAGTCTATATCAGACTCTAACATAAAAGTAAAGGAATTAAAATTAAAATACAAGATAGAATTAGAATTAAGAAAGCTTGAACTTCAAGAAAGACAGATGCAGTTAGTTAAAGAGAAAAGAGAGAGGAAATGCAGTTGCAGAAAGAGGGGAGATAGAAACAAATGCAAATGGAGAGAGAGAGAGAGAGAGAGAGAGAGAGAGAGAGAGAGAGAGAGAGAGAGAGAGAGAGAGAGAGAGAAATGCAAATGCAAAAGAATAAGAAAGAAAGAGAATTTCAGCTTAAACTAAAAAGAATTAGATCTGGCAAGTGAAAACCACATCCCCACTTTACATGCAAATTCAAGTTTTGATGTTACTAAGAATATTAGGTTAGTGCCCCCTTTTAGAGAAAAAGAAGTAGATAAATATTTTCCTCATTTTGAAACAATTGCTGAAAATTTGAAATGGCCAAGAGAGCATAGGACTCTATTATTACAAGTGCACTTTTTGGCAAAGCCAGAGACATCTATGATTCTCTGTCAGTACAGCAAAGTGCTGACTATGATCTGGTTAAGGAATAAATCTTAAAGAGTTATGAGCTAGTCCCTGAGGCTTATCGACAAAACTTCAGGAACTATAAACCAGAAGCAGGACAAACTCGTGTCAAATTTGCAAGAGAAAAAGAGCAGTTTTTTATCCAAGAATTGAGTCACGTTAGGACTTATCTTGATAAGTATAAGGTCAAAACTTTAAAAAAATGCTGCTCATACTGCTGACGAGTATTCTTTAGCTCATAAAGTTTCTTTTGTAAATAAGTCTTCCACTCAGCAATTGTTTGGCAAAACAATATTTCAGCCTAATACGAGACCTTCCAAATCTAAATCTGGCACAACTTTAGAAACCAATTTTCTGATAAGATTGATCTGAAGTTCTTATCTCTTCCTACGTGAACCTATTGTAAGTAGAAAGGACATGTTATTTCTGATTGCTACAAACTGTTAAATAAGCCTCGAGATCAAAACAGACCTATATAAAATGCACTTATTTCTAAGAGGTCAAGGTCACGGTCACGTATTGAAAGCAATACATTTGTTGGGTCTAATAAACCCAAGTCTGATTTTATTACTTAGAATTATGAACCATTCATGTCGAAGGTTTCTATATCACTCATGGCTGATTTGGCCAGTCCTATCCATATTAAAATTTTAAGGAACACAGGAGTTTCTCAGAGTCTTTAATTATCAGGTACTTTTTCAGAGAAGTCTTCCTATTCTAATGAGTGTGTTCTTATTCGAGGAGCAGAGTGCGACTTTGTTAATGTTCCTCTCCACTGTTTAAGTTTGTCATCAGACTTAGTCTCAGGACATGTGACAGTCGGAATAGTATCTTCTTTATCCATTGAGGGCGTTCATTTATTACTAGGCAATGACCTAGCTGGAGCTAAAGTTGTAGTTAATCCACTTGTAACTGACAAGCCTTGTTTGGATCAGGCAATCGATCCTATTGAAAAAGAATTCACCGATTTATAGCCAGCGTATGCCGTTACTAGAGCTATGGCAAATAAAGTTCTTGAGAATGATGTTGATCAGGAAAGTATTCCTTTAGCTGACACATGTATTGGTCAGGATTTTTATGAGGTCACCTTTACTCTTCGTTTGGATCAGTCAAAGGGTATTGATTACAGTGATCCTCTTTTAACTATTTATTCTCTTTATTCTAATCAGTGTGACAAACGACAATCACTTGTCGTCCAACAGGAAAAAGATCCTGAGATCTCCTGTTTGTTTTAAAGGGCCATTAGTGAAACTGAAGCACCTGAAGTACCTGTTTGATATTTCATTAAAAATGGGATTCTTATGAGAAAATGGCGACCACCCGAGATACCTGCTGGTGACGAGTGGTCAGTGAACTATCAAATTGTAGTTCCAAAATTGTTAAGACAGAAAATTCTTAGTCTGGCCAACGAAGTTAATTTGGCTGGTCATTTAGGGATTAATAAGACATCGCAAGATCTTGAATCACTTCTATTGGGCAAAAATTAAAAGTGATGTTTGTATTTACTGCAGATATTGTCACACTTGTCAAATGGTAGGAAAACCCAGTCTGAAAATACCTAAGGCTCATCTGCAACCTATTCCTGCCTTTGACGAACCATTTAGCAGAATAATGGTAGACTGTGTCGGTCCCTAACCTAGACCAAGTCAGGTAAATAATACTTGTTGACCATAATATGTGCATCAACACATTCGCAGAGGCAATTCCTTTGAGGAATATTAAAACTAAAACTATAGTAAAAGCTTTGATAAAGATTTTTTTTACTCAATTTGGCCTTCCCAAGTCTGTCCAATCTGATCAAGAGTCAAAATTTATGTCAGGAATTTTCCAGCCAATCATGCTTAAATTTGGCATCCAGCAATTCAAGTCAAAAGTGAATTTATGGTTCGACAGAATTACAATGGATAGACCTTTTCAGTGTGGTGATGGAGTTCTGTCTCTCTTGCCCATTCTTCAAATTTTTGTTTTCAGATTAGGTATTATGGCCCTTACAAACTTAAGAAGAAAATGAATGAATTAAATTACAATAATATTTCTCCTGGGATATAAATAAATTAAAGGAGAGAGATAGCCAGGTTAATCATGCAATTAATTTAGTTGTAACTGTCCCACACACTGAGGATTTAAGCGAAGGAATGCAATCGGACTCAGATGATTATGGAGTAACAAATATTCGGAATTCAGAAATTATGAATAATCCGGACCAGAAGCTTTCACATTTTTGCAGCAACAAGAAAAGAATGAACTAAAAGAGTTATTTCTTGAATATGGGCACTTATTTCCAGATGCTCCTATAAGAACAAATAAAATCTACCATTACGTTGAAATTGTAAATTCCACACCTGTGAAACAAAACCAGTACAGGATGAACCCTCTCAAACAGGAATGTTTGAAAAAAGAAATTCAGTATCTGATGGAAAATGATTTCATAGAGCCGACTAAAACTGAGTGGAGTTCACCATGTATACTTGTATAACGGTGAACAGTGTGACTAAATCAGATTCATTTCCATTACCAAGAATCGATGACTGCATTGATAAAATTGGAAATGCAAAGTATGTCACCAAATTTGACCTTCTGAAATGATTTTGGCAAATTCCACTGACGGAAAGAGCAAAGGAAATCTCGGTATTCGTGACTCCTAATGGCCTTTATCAATATGAAGTGATGCCATTTGGGATGAAAGGTTCGCATAGTTCTTTCCAACGTTTAATGAACATGATCACATCTGGTCTAGATAATTGTGATGCTTACATCGATAATGTCATCATCTACAACGAGAGCTGGAAAGATCATTTACCGACAATTCGGAAATTCTTTGACAGACTCAATGATGCAAATTTGACAATTGATTGATCCAAAAGCAAGTTTTGCTGTGCTTGCGTAACATTGCTAGGACTTATCATGGGACATGAACAAGTTAAACCTATAGATGCTAAGGTCAAGGCTATCCCTGAATTCCCTGTGCCTATCAGTAAAAAGCAACTAGTGCGATTTTTGGGTATGACTGGATAATACCGAAAGTTTTGTTTCAATTTTTCCATAATTGCCTAACCCCTGACAAATTTATTGAGCAAGAAAACCAAGTTTCATTGGTCTGAAAAATGTCAGGAGGCTTTTGAAATGTTAAAGGCCATACATAAGAGAGCACTAGTTCTTACAGCTCCAAATTTCAGTCAGTCATTTAGACTGTCTGTTGATGCAAGTGATGTTAAGATTGGAGCAGTATTGATTCAAGAAGACATTCAAGGTGTAGATCATCCAGTGTGCTATTTTTCTAAGAAATTAAATAAGCACCAGAGAAATTATTCCACAATCAAGAAGGCTTGTTTGGCTTTGATATTGGCATTACAACACTCTGAAGTCTACATTAGTTCAGCTCCTTCTCCGATTATTGTGTTTAGTGATCACATCCTACATACTTTCATTGGGAAGATGAAAAACAAAAATCAGAGATTATTAAGGTCGAGTCTGTCGTTGCAGGAATATAATATTGACATCAGGCACGTTAAGGGTAAAGACAGTTTAATATCAAGTGCCCTTTCACGTGTATAGAAATATACTGTTTCATGTATAGTTTGTGTCATTCATGAAATTTCATCTTATGTAAAACTAATTTACCACATGTATATTTGATTCATAGTAAAAAGAAAGTTTTTTATTGCATAGATCTTTTTTCTTCATGAGGGGAAGTGGTATGTATATTGAATTTAATTGTTTATTTGTTCGATTTTTAAAAAAATAATTTTATTTCATTTCATGCTATTGTAATGTAACATTGTTTGCTGGATTTGACCTTGTCCAAAAGTAAGTTCATATCTGCTTGACCTGATTCACTTTTTAAATTTTTTTTACTTCATTTTATGTCGACAACTAATACACAGCTAAATTATTCTCTGTGTTTATGAGCTTAATATCAGAATTATTATTAGTAGAAGAAGTAAATATGTTAATTTGGTTCAGGGTTTTTTGGACTTTCCTAAGTGAATTTTACAGATTATGGTTTTGATTTTGTAAACATCAAAATTATTGTAGAAGCTTATTTTCCATTAGGTAATGGGGTTTTTTTTATAGAAAATACTAACTGTGACCTGAGGTCAAGTAGAGAACCATAAAATCTTATGACTGTGAGGACTTGGTCATTCGTGCTTTAACATTTAGCACTTTTAAGTTGTATTATATATTGTGACCAAGAGTTTTGGGCTGGAATCTTTTTTGTTCAAATTGTTGAATTCAAGTGATTTATTTGCTCTGGAAATACAAAAGTGCTCGGATAAAATTCTTGGATAGACATTCACTGGAATTGTCCTGAATTCAAACCTGGAATTATATTACTGTGATTCAACAAAAGACTGTTGACACATCAGCACTCTATAAGCTATAACAGACACGTCATCACTTTCAGTTTTGGATTTCTTCGGGACGTGTACTGAGTTTTATTCAGGACTTTAAATTATTTAGGACTTGTGTCTGTAATTCTTGGATTATTTC
>JAECUM010017892.1:0-78115 GCA_016617855.1 Megalonaias nervosa | reverse complement strand
GATTGTTGTTTATCACCCTGATTAGATAAAAGAGAATGAGTATTTAAAAGAGGATCACTGCGACCAATACCTTTTGATTGATCCAAATTAGAAGTGAAAGTTACCTTATCAAAATCCTGACCAATACATGTGTCAGCTAAAGGAATATTTTCCTTATCAAAATCATTCTCAAGAGCTTTCTTTGCCATAGCTCTGGTAACTGCACAAGCTGGGTTTAACTCAGGGTATTCTTTTTCAATAGGATCAACTTTCTGATCCAAAGAAGGCTTGTCAGTTACAAGTGGATTAACCACAACCTTGTCTCCAGCTAGGTCATTGCCTAGCAACAAATGAATGCCCTAAACGGGTAAATTATATACTATACCGACTGTCACAGGTCCTGAAACTAAGTCTGATGACAAATTTACACAATGGAGAGGAACATTAACACAACTGCACTCTACTCCCTGAATGAGAACACTCTCATTAGAACAGGACCTCTGAGAAAAAGGCAAAGTACCTGATAATTAAAGACTCTGAGAAGCTCCTGTATCGATTAAAAGTTTAATAGGGATAGGATTGGCAGAATCACCCAAGAGTGATATAGAACCCTTTGAGATGAATGGTTCATAATTCTCCATAATAAAATCAGACTGGGGTTTATTAAACCCAACAAATGTATTGCTTTCAATACATGAGCGTGACCTTGACCTCTTAGAAATAAGAGCATTTGGGATAGGTCTATCTTGATTCTGATGCCTATATTTCAATTTGAAGCAATCAGAAATGATGTGTCCTTTTTTCTTGCAATAGGTACACATAGGAATAGACAAGGATTTTGAATCAAGTTTATCAGAAGCATGATTTTTAGAAGTTGTACCAGATTGATTTTTAGGAGGAGTTGTATTGGGCTGGAATACCTTTCTACCAGTAGACTGCTGAGTGAATGATTTGCGTACAACAGGAACTTTATGAGTTAATGAATACTCATCGGCAGCAAGAGCAGCATTTTCCAAGGTTTCAATCTTATGCTCTTCAAGATGATTCTTAATGTCATTAGGAACACAATTTTTAAACTCTTCAAGTAACACAAGTTGTTCAAGATTTTCATAATCATGTTCAACTTTCTTGGCTAAGCACCATCTCTTAAATAACTGTTATTTTTCTCTAGCAAATTCAACATAAGTCTGTCCAGCTTCTTTTTTATAGTTTCTGAATTTTTGCCGATAAGCCTCAGGGACTAATGCATAACCCCTTAAGATGCACTCCTTAACCAAATCATAGTTAGAACTCTGTTGTACTGACAGGGATGCATAAATATTTCGGGCTTTCCGAAAAGTACACATTGCAATAATTGAGTCCAATGCGTGCTTGGCCATTTCAAATTTTCAGCAACTTTTTCAAAATAAACGAAATATTTGTCTACTTCCTTTTTGCTAAAAGGGGGAACTAACCTAATATTTTTTGTAATGTCAAAACTTGAATTTGTATGTAAAGTGGGATCGTGCTTGTCACTTGTCAGCTCAAATTCTTTCATTCTAATTTGAAATTCCCTTTCATCCTTCTCTCTTTGTAATTGTAACTGTTTATCTTTCTCCCTCTCCTGTCTCTCTCTCTCTCCTTTTTCTCAAATTGTAATTGTTTATCTTTCTCCCTTTCCTGTCTCTTTCTTTCCTCTTTCTCAGATTGCAATTGCAATTGCTTCACTTCAAATTGCACCTGCAATTGTTTTTCTTTCTCCTCTTTCTGAAGCTCTAGCTTCCTTAACTCCAATTCCATCTTGTATTTCATTTTTAGTTCCATTACTTTTATGCAGAGTCTGATACCGACTTGCTGACTGTAGCCAAAACACTTTTATCAAAAATATCCTTCTCTACCAAATATTGAATCAATATTTTTTTAATTTCTTGTTTCGTTTAGGAAGATTTTGCTTCAGAAAGATCGTACTTTCTTGCAAGTTCAAGCAACTCATCTTTTTTCAGACTATCCAACTGCTCCTGAGTTGGACTAGAAAGAAAAGTTTCCACTTTTGATGACATTGTGAATGAAAGCCTGTTGTTTTCACTAAAGATTTCAAACAAAATGTAATATAGTACTTGGGATTTGGAAACTAGGGGAATTTAAATTTCAAAAAACAATTTTCTGAATTATTTAACCACAATTCATATATCCTGGACGAGCCCCCAATTTTCTCCTGTTACATGTAGGCTGATACAATAATAACAAGAGAAAAGAGTGAAGACAACAAGCTTTGTATATTTTAACAAAATAATTTATTTCCCTAGAAAACAATGTAAAGATTGGAAAATAGAACTTACGATTTGTGAATATAATCCAAAATTTAATCCTAAGAATGAAAAATACAAGTCCTGTCACTAAATAGTTCTGTTAGAATCCAGGTTCGAATCTTGACGACATTCCAATATGGAAGGTGATGACGTCAGATGTGGTCCATGTACAAATAGCAACAATTCCTCAATTGAATCACAGTTTATGTTTCCGAATAATTCCAGAGTAAATTTTCTTTCTCCCAGAATTTATAAAACAGTACACTCGTTTGGTTTTCTAGAGAATAAATTATTAAATTCCAAAAGCAAATGAACTTCAAAAACAATCTGGTTTCAACAATAAATACCTATCTGGCCTTTAAGGTTTCAGAAATACAACTGACTGACGAGTGCTCAGAAAGTTTTATTATATCCGACAAATTATCATCCCGTTCTCGCGAGATTTCATGGTTGGTCTCTTAACACTCGAACAACACAATAAGAAAAATGCAATTTGTCATGTAGGAAGAACCCCTATCTACTTTCACTCTGAAAGAAATTTAAAAATAAAACATTGTTTATTCAGACTAGACGAAATGACCTTGGCAATAGCCAGTCGTTTTCGCGTAGTGCTTACACTACCGCAGACCAAGGTGAACTAAAAATATTGCTCATGTAACATGTTTTATGTCTTAGATAAACAACATTACTAAAAGAATTTCAAATTTCGTGAAAATACTCATTACAATAAAATGTAATGAAACAAAAATAAAATAAAAAAGAAATTTTAAAACTAAAACACAAGCAATTTAATTACGCATACATAACACCATGTTTTAGCAGAATTTGGACACTTACACAACTGACCATGTTTAGTAGAATTTAGACACTTAGACAACTGACCATGTTTAGTAGAATTTAGACACTTAGACAACTGACCATGTTTAGTAGAATTTAGACAATTAGACAACTGACCATGTTTAGTAGAATTTAGACACTTAGACAACTGACCATGTTTTAGTAGAATTTAGATGCTTATACAACTAGCCATGTTTAGTAGAATTTTGACACTTAGACAACTGACCATGTTTTAGTAGAATTTAGATACTTTGACAACTGACCATGTTTAGTAGAATTTAGACACTTAGACAACTGACCATGTTTAGTAGAATTTAGACACTTAGACAACTGACCGTGTTTAGTAGAATTTAGACACTTAGATGACTGACCATGTTTTGTAGAATTTAGACACTTAGACAACTGACCATGTTTTAGTAGAATTTAGACACTTTGACAACTGACCATGTTTTAGTAGAATTTAGACACTTTGACAACTGACCATGTTTAGTAGAATTTAGACACTTTGACAACTGACCATGTTTAGTAGAATTTAGATGCTTATACAACTAACCATGTTTAGTAGAATTTAGACACTTAGACAACTGACCATGTTTTAGTAGAATTTAGACACTTACACAACTGACCATGTTTAGTAGAATTTAGACACTTAGACAACTGACCATGTTTAGTAGAATTTAGACACTTAGACAACTGACCATGTTTAGTAGAATTTAGACACTTAGACAACTGACCGTGTTTAGTAGAATTTAGACACTTAGACAACTGACCGTGTTTAGTAGAATTTAGACACTTAGACAACTGACCATGTTTAGTAGAATTTAGACACTTAGACAACTGACCATGTTTAGTAGAATTTAGACACTTACACAGCTGATCATGTTTTAGTAGAATTTAGACACTTACACAACTGACCATGTTTAGTAGAATTTAGACACTTAGACAACTGACCATGTTTTAGTAGAATTTAGACACTTAGACAACTGACCATGTTTAGTAGAATTTAGACACTTAGACGACTGACCATGTTTAGTAGAATTTAGACACTTTGACAACTGACCATGTTTTAGTAGAATTTAGACACTTTGACAACTGACCATGTTTAGTAGAATTTAGACACTTTGACAACTGACCATGTTTTAGTAGAATTTAGACACTTTGACAACTGACCATGTTTAGTAGAATTTAGACACTTTGACAACTGACCATGTTTTAGTAGAATTTAGACACTTTGACAACTGACCATGTTTAGTAGAATTTAGACACTTTGACAACTGACCATGTTTTAGTAGAATTTAGACACTTTGACAACTGACCATGTTTAGTAGAATTTAGACACTTTGACAACTGACCATGTTTTAGTAGAATTTAGACACTTTGACAACTGACCATGTTTAGTAGAATTTAGACACTTTGACAACTGACCATGTTTTAGTAGAATTTAGACACTTTGACAACTGACCATGTTTAGTAGAATTTAGACGCTTTGACAACTGACTATGTTTAAGTAGAATTTAGACACTTTGACAACTGACCATGTTTTAGTAGAATTTAGATGCTTATACAACTAACCATGTTTAGTAGAATTTAGACACTTAGACAACTGACCATGTTTAGTAGAATTTAGACACTTATACAACTAACCATGTTTAGTAGAATTTAGACACTTACACAACTGACCATGTTTTAGTAGAATTTAGACACTTTGACAACTGACCATGTTTTAGTAGAATTTAGACACTTAGACAACTGACAATGTTTTAGTAGAATTTAGACACTTTGACAACTGACCATGTTTAGTAGAATTTAGACACTTTGACAACTGACCATGTTTTAGTAGAACTTAGGCACTTACACAACAGACCATGTTTAGTAGAATTTAGACACTTAGACAACTGACCATGTTTTAGTAGAATTTAGACACTTACACAACTGACCATGTTTAGTAGAATTTAGACACTTACACAACAGACCATGTTTAGTAGAATTTAGACACTTAGACAACTGACCATGTTTAGTAGAATTTAGACACTTACACAACTGACCATGTTTTAGTAGAATTTAGGCACTTACACAACTGACCATGTTTTAGTAGAATTTAGGCACTTACACAACTGACCATGTTTTAGTAGAATTTAGACACTTACACAACTGACCATGTTTTAGTAGAATTTAGACACTTACACAGCTGACCATGTTTAGTAGAATTTAGACACTTATACAACTAACCATGTTTAGTAGAATTTAGACACTTACACAACTGACCATGTTTTAGTAGAATTTAGACACTTAGCTGACCATGTTTTAGTAGAATTTAGACACTTTGACAACTGACCATGTTTAGTAGAATTTAGACACTTTGACAACTGACCATGTTTTAGTAGAATTTAGGCACTTACACAACAGACCATGTTTAGTAGAATTTAGACACTTAGACAACTGACCATGTTTTAGTAGAATTTAGACACTTACACAACTGACCATGTTTAGTAGAATTTAGACACTTAGACAACTGACCATGTTTAGTAGAATTTAGACACTTACACAACAGACCATGTTTAGTAGAATTTAGACACTTAAACAACAGACCATGTTTAGTAGAATTTAGACACTTACACAACAGACCATGTTTTAATAGAATTATATACTTATTTTGAAGATCAGTTTCAAACATAATTAAAGTCAAGATTATATGAAATGTAGAAGTTAAATGTTAAGTGTTATGATGCTATAATACTTTCAGATTTAATCAACAGATTTTAGCAGATGAAATATGAATAGGCATTTGAAGTAGGAAGAGTCAGAAGTCTTGTGTCAATTTGGTGTTTACACTGCCTTCTTAGCTTAACTGGGGCTTTTAGCTCTTCTACTTCCTGTTTGAAAGAGTTATGGGCATTGTTGATCATTTCTTTTTATCTTAAGTTATTAAAGTTGCTTATAAACAGTATAGTTCAGGAAGCATTCCAGATATGTGGGCCCTTTGTGAATCTTATCATTCTTTTTTTAGTGTACATTCCAACTGTAGTCGACCCAAAGGATGTGAATAATGTTGTCACATACTATGTATCACTAAATTGAAGGAGAACAAATATTACCAAAGACCAGATTCGATTTAAAGTAAGATGCGAAAGTTTTTTAGGTTTGTTAATTTTATTTCATTTCATAAGATTTCCTGTTGGGAAACAAATAAAAATACATTAAATGTTTTCTCAAACTTCTTCTTTATTGTCTGACCACAAGTTTATTTTAGTATGAATTTAAAGATACGTACAGTCTACCTAATTATAATGATAAGTACAATCTACCCTCACAATGGTAAGAACAATCTACCCTCATTCTAATAAGTACAATCTACCATCAGTGGTAAGTACAATCTACCCTCATAATAAGTACAGTCTACCCTCATAGTGATAGTACAATCCACCTTCATTATAATGATAAGTACAATCTACTGTCAATGGTAAGTGCAATCTAGCTTCTTAATAAGTACAATCTACCCTCAATATAGTGATAGTAAAATCCACCCTCACTATAATGATATGTACAATCTACTCATTATAATGATAATATTGGAAAGCAAACATTGGCATTATAACCAGGACAGCAGAACAAAAGGTTTGAAATTAACATTAAATCTAAGAAAGCAATTTAGTATCAAATTTACAGGGCAGTGAGTTCAGTGTCCTCAGGCAAAATGTACCCTAAAACTTGTAAATCACATATTGATTGACTAATATTTACTTGTTTATAAATTCCAATGTATTTCAAGCAATTTTCTTTATTGCTTAAAACTTAATATTGTTATCTTAAATATATACTGAAAGTTAAGAAAAACTTCAAATATTGAAATTAAATGTGTATGTTTGTTTAGTGTGAGGCCTCTTACTGCAGAAATAATAGTTTCACACTGATTTTGAGATTATCCCATTTATTCAATGTCTCTATGTGTTGTGGTAAAACCATACATTTTATGATCACACTAAACATAATTACTGTTGAGGAACTTAATTGGTTACAGCTAATGGGTATTAGTGTCTGGCAGGATCAGTAGATGATAAAATGAGGGAAATTAATGTAGAAAATTATAGATTCATCCATGCTTTAATTGGGCACCTGGCAATATTCATGTGTGATGAATTATAGAGTTGGAACTCCATATTATGTTATTTGCTTGTGATAATTATAGAGTGGGGAAATCCATTCAATGTTATTTGCTTGTAATAATTATAGAGTGGGAAATCCATTCTATGTTATTTGCTTGTAATAATTATAGAGTGGGGAAATCCATTCTATGTTATTTACTTGTAATAATTATAGAGTAGGAAATCCATTCTATGTTATTTGCTTGTAATAAATATAGAGTGGGAAATCCATTCTATGTTATTTGCTTGTAATAATTATAGAGTGGGGAAATCTATTCTATGTTATTTGCTTGTAATAATTATAGAGTGGGGAAATCCATTCAAAGTTGCTTGCTTGTGATAATTATAGAGTGGGGAAATCTATTCTAAATTGTTTGCTTGTGATAATTATAGAATGGGGAAATCTAAGTTGTTTGCTTGTGATAATTATAGACTGGGCAAATCTATTCCAAGTTGTTGCAAGTCTGTGCTCTTAAATTAAGTAACAGAAAAGAGTGAAGACAACAAGCGTTGTAAAATTTAACAAATAATTTATTTTCCTAGAATACAGAGTGAAAAATGAGAAAAAAGAACTTAACAGTTTTGCGAATTAAATCCAAAATAATCCAAGAATTAAAGACACAAGTCCTAGTAATAAAAAGTCCTGAATAAAACTCAGTTCAAGTCCCGAAGAGATTTAAAATTGAAGGCGATGATATGTCTGTTATGGCCTGCATCATACTGATGTGTCAACAGTCTCTTGTTGAATCACAGAAATATTATTCCAGGTTTTAATTCAGTATAAATTCCAATGAATGTCTTTATCCAAGAATTTTGTCAGAGCACATTTGTATTTCCAGAGAAAATAATCACTTGAAATCAATAATTTGAAAAAAATAAAATTCAGCCCAAACTGGACACAACTTAATACAACTCAAAGTGCTAGATGTTAAAGCACGACTGGTAAAATCTTCACAATCACAAGATGATATAATTCTCTGTTTGACCTCAGGTCACAAATTAGCATTTTCTAAAAACAACCATTATCTAATGGAAAATAACTTTCTAGCATGATTTAATGAGCCTTGTTTATTTAAAACATAATACCCTATAAAATTCACTTTGGAATCCCCAAAACCCTGTGCCAAATCAACATATTTACCTGAATAATAATTTGGTCAACGAACTCATACCCATAGAGGATAATGAAGCTGTTATTAGTTGTTTACATCAATGAAATAAAAAAAAATTTAAAAAAAAGTCAATCAGGTTAAACAAAACTGAACTCAATTTTGGACAAGGTCAAGTCCAGTAAACAATGTTACATTATAATAACATGTAATGGAATAAAAATAAATTTAAAACTAACAGACAAACAGTTAAATTAAATATACATAACAAAGTTGTTTGCTTGTGATAATTATAGAGTGGGGAAATCTATTTTTAGTTGTTTGCTGGTGACAGAGTGGGGAAATCCATCCTAAATTGTTTGCTTCGGGTAAGTGAGGGTGGCAAAATGACATGGAGTTACATGGAATGTAGCAAAACAGTCTGGCAAAATGAAAACAGAATTATTTTTTATTTTATGATGTCATTTCAGCTTTTGAACTGTTATCTTCTACAACTTTCTTATGTGTATCACTGATTCTAATATCCATTTCTGAGAAACTCTTAATCATTGTCTCCATTTGGACTATACACTGTCAAGATTGTATTTATGATAATACTCGATTTACACTGAATTGATTCTTTATATTATCATTGGGTAATTTATTATAATTGGAGTTTTCTAAGGTGACTGTTACTGAAGTGAAATGCGTTCTAGTCATGAATGCTGGTTCTTAAAGAGAAAAATATTCATTTTATTCTTAACATCTTTAATATTCTAAACATCGGTTCCACCTCTTGTACAGTCATGTGATAAATATTCGCTGACTTAATGTCTGACACAAAAACAGTAGAGATACCTTTTCCAAAGTCTGTACTAACTTCAGTACAGGTTTTTACAACTCTATGGACTTAAAATAAATACAGGTAGTAGAAAAGAGTGAGAAGCAACAAGTATTGTAAAAATCAACAAATGATTTATTTCCCTAGAATACAAAGTAATAATATAAGAACTTACGGTATTGCGAATTCAATGATACATAATCCTAATATTACTGACACAAGTCCTAATGAATAAAGTTCTGAATAAACTTGAGTGATACTCCGAATAATTTCTAACATTGAAGGTGTTGATGTGCCTGTAGTGGCCAGTAATCTCTAATGCACTAATATATCAATGGCCTGAATTGTAATGATGTACCAACAGTCATTTGTTGAATTATAGTAATATAATCCAAGGTTTCCTTGTTTGAGTTCACTAAATTCTAAGTTAGTGTCTCTCACCAAGAATATTATACAGCACTTTCCAGAAAAGAATAATTTGATTTAAATAATTTCACCCAAAATCAAAATACTTAGCAATAGTTGATTTATGCTCAGATGTTATTGCAGGAATAAATGATATTTCCAGAAAACCAGATTATGTAAAAGAACTAAGACACAAAAGCAGTATCTGGATGAGGGCCAAAGTTCATTTCTAGAACAATCTAAGTGATAATTAGAAGGACTGTTACTAAAATTACAGGGGCCCCAAATGGCCGAGTGGTCTAAAGTGCTGATCGTTACGGATCACTGTCATCTCACCTCTGTCTGTGTGAGTTCGAGTCCAGGCTAGGCTAACGTGGGTACGTGAGAAAGCCTGTCAGTAGCTTATCGTGGGTCAGTGGTTCTTCCCAGGGTTTTCCAGGGTTCTTCCTCCACCATTAATACTGGCCGCCATGTATAGCCTATCTTGTGCCGAAAAATGGCGTTAAACCCTATAACAACAACAACAACAACAACAACTAAAATTATACTAAAGAACATGATAAACATAATGTCCTTGACTCGGACTAAGATAATAATCCAATATTTAACCTACACTCGCAGAGAAATATAAACTATGTATTTGTTGTTTACGGAATAAAATAAAATAACAGGTCAAGCTGAAGCTGTCTAATAGCAATATTAAATGGAAAGATAGAGATTTTTATTGGATTGACAATTACTCTAGTAGGGATCAACATCTGTATTTAAATGTGAGTCTAGGCATTTTTAAACCAAGTTACTTTGTACCTGGCATAAAGTAATAATGGGACTTGCAGTTTCAAGTTACTTTTAAGAGTCATGAAGTAAAAGGTCATGTATGGGACTTGCAGTTCAAAGTTATTTTTATATCTGTCACATTATAACACTTCATGTATGGGACTTGAAGTTCAAAGTTACTTTAAACCTGTCATGAGGTAACAGGTCACGTAAGGGACTTGCAGTTCCAGGTTACTTTTGTATGTGACATAAAGTTAGTATCAGGCCTTATATGGGACTAAGGGTTCCATCTTCTCTCCCTTGGTTGAAATAAGTAAAAGACTATTAATGGGACAAGAAATGTACTTTGCGTCGGCATGAAGTACGTAACGGACCATGTAGAAAATGGAACTGTTGTATCGAGCTTTTATACCTGGCATGAAATTAGTAACTGACTATGTATGAGAGATTATGGGTTTTAACTTGTGTTTATGCCTGGAATGCAGTAGATAACAGACCATGTGATGGGACTATGGGTTTTAACTTGCATTTATGCCTGGTATGAAGTAAATAACTGACCAAATTTCAGATTGGGTGTTCCAGCTTATTTTTTATGCCAGGTAAGAAGTAAGTAACAGGCCATGTATGGAAATGAGATTCAAGCTTATTTTTTATGCCAGGCATGAAGTAAGTAACAGGCCTTGTATGGAAATGGGATTCCAGCTTATTTATATGCCAGGCATGAAGTAAGTAACAGGCCTTGTATGGAAATGGGATTCCAGCTTATTTTTATGCCAGGCATGAAGTAAGTAACAAGCCATGTATGGAAATGGGATTCAAGCTTATTTTTATGCCTGGTAAGAAATAAGTTACTGACCAAGTCAGTTTTTTGTTTGTTACGAAGTAAATAACTCACCAACTTAATTTATGACTGGCATGAAGAAAATCAGTGATCATGTAGGGGACTGGAGATTCAACTTTTATGAGCTTTGGGCCTGGCATGAATTTAGTTTAAGAGAATGTTATTTGAAGATCCTTAATGCCTGGAATGAAGTTAGTTACTGACTTTGAAAAAGGTACCTAGACTGTTTTTATGCCTGATATCAAGTCAGCAAATACTTGTCACATAACTGCAGTGCTTAGAATATTTCAGGATATTAAAAGAAAATAAATGACTTGTAACAAATTTATTTTAGTTCAAGTATAGAAAATTCCATGTCCTTGAAAGTTTGCTTTCTTTGCAACTTTACAAGGGATAAAAAAGGATGTCCCCAAATTTGTACACTTTTCACCATTGCAATCTCTAATTGGCCATGATGTGATGTTTAGTACATTCTGATTATTATTGAAAAGAGAACTTGTCTTGTTAATGCTATGGTGGTATTTGTTGGTTCATCCAAAATGTCGTGTTGGTCATTGAGATCTCCACCATACATTTTATGTTCTTGCGAAGCCACGCTAGATTCTGGTTGAACAAGATAATAATATGTAAATGATGGGGCATTCTGGTTATGCACCAGGATAGATGAAAAAATGAGTTGTACTTTTGATATTTATTAGAATGTTTGGATTTAATTTGGATATAATTTGACTTCTTATGAAAAAATGCATGATTTAGCAGTATCTTGGGGTATCTTGACAGTTTGTTGAGTTTACATAAGGAATCCATTACCTTGCCAAAACAAAAGGCAATATATTCTTCATGTGACAGCCTTGTAAATTTCTTCGTCATGTATTTCCATAATTTGAATTCTTCATTATTTACTGTATAGTTGAATATCAGTGTTCTGTGTGATTTGTTTCAGTGGTTTTAAAATGAAAATTATTGCGGCTTGAATGGCAACAGCAAATCAATAGACCATTGTATTAATGATGGATTGGATGCAACTTACTGATATCACAACTATCATTAGACCATTGTATTAATGATGGACTGGATGCAACTTACTGGTATCACACCTTTCAATAGACCATTGTATTAAGGATGAACTGGATGCAAGTTACTGATATCACAGCTATCAATAGACCATTGTATTAGTGATGGACTGGATGCAACTTACTGATACCACAGCTATCAATAGACCATTGTATTAAGGATGGACTGGATACAACTTACTGATATCACAACTATCAATAGACCATTATATTTATGATGGACTGGATGCAGTTTACTGATATGGTCACTTTTATTGCCCAGTCCTTTGACATGAATGTTTGAAATTAAAATTCATATGCCATATCATTATAACTGGTAAGTGAATTTGAATAAACTTAGGCATGTATTACCATTTATTTAGTATCGTCATTCAAGCAGCAAATGACACTTTTAAGTTTTCAGTTGAGAGGTAAGTGAATATACATATGAATCTCTTTTATCGGCAGTCCTGACATGAATATTTCACTTCAGACAGTTACCTGAAGAAAAGATGAATTACACTGAATTATCCAATGCTAATAAAAATAATTAGTTCAGTGTAGAGAGTTTATTAGGAATGGATGCTAGAATCATGGAAAGACATTTTAAAAGAAGTAATTTGTGGAAGGCAACGGCTCCAAAAAAAATGGAATTAAAGTATGAAAAAATAATTCCTTTCATTTTTTGTAATATATGTGGTTGATTATATTTTTAAAACCTTATAAAACCTTTTTTTTTAGGAAAATAACCTGAGCTGTGCTAATCTGTTGACCTGAAAAAGGCAGTTTATTTCTGTTTTTATGTGCAGTTTTCCTCTTGCATGTTTAATCGCAAACCAATGTTACCATGACTACATCATTGATATGGTACCATGACTATATGATTGATTAGGTGCCATGACTACATCATTGATTTGGCTTAACATTTTTTTGTGGCTTATAATGGCTGTAAGGTGTACATTTAGCAATGAATCTTTTTTCTGGCTTCTTTAGGCTGCCGTGTGTATATTGCATGTCGGAACATGGAGCAGGGTAAGAAGGTGGTAGAAGAGATCCAGGAAAAGACCAAGAATATCAATATTTTTGCTGAAGAATGCAATCTTGCCTCTTTCAAGTCCATTAGAGTATTTGTGAACAAGTTCAGGGAGAGTAAGTACAATAATTTACATGTAGAACACCATACTGTTATTGTGTGGCCACTTTACCAAACTATCATTCTGTAACCACTTTACCACACTATCATTCTGTCACCACTTTACCACACTGTCATTCGGTAACCATTTTACCACACTATCATTCTGTCACCACTTTACCGCACTATCATTCTGTAACCACTTTACCACACTCTCATTCTGTAACCACTTTGCCACACTTTTTTCTAACATTTAAGAAATTCCAAAGACCAATGCTGTCATGTGTTATTGATATGTTTCCTTATTACATTAGGGATTCCAACAGACCAGTGCTATCATGCATTGTGTATTGTTTCCTTGTTACACTAGGAAATCCAACAGACCAATGCTGTCATATTATTTATGTTTCCTTATTACATTCGGGATTCCAACAGACCAATGCTGTCATGCATTATTTGTGTATTGTTTCCTTATTACATTAGGAAATCCAACAGGCCAATGCTGTCATGTATTATATATATTGTTTCATTATTACATCAGTAGCTGTTTGCATACTACTTATATGTATTACAACCGCTACAACTTTGCTCTGTTCGCAGCAAGGTTGTGTAAAAATACCATGCAGTATTATTTTCAAAAGAAAGCTTTATTTATAACCCAGATATGATTCAGTATCATTTTCAGAAGAAAGCTTTATTTATAACCCTGATATGATACAGTATTATTTTCAAAAGAAAGCTTTATTTATAACCCTGATATGATACAGTATTATTTTCAGAAGAAAGCTTTTATTATTACCCAGATATCATACAGTATTATTTTCAAAGGAAAGCTTTTATTATAACCCTGATATGATACAGTATTATTTTCAAAAGAAAGCTTTATTTATTACCCTGATATGATACAGTATTATTTTCAAAAGAAAGCTTTTATTATTACTCTGATATGATACTGTATTATTTTCAAAAGAAAGCTTTAATTATGACATTGCAACATCAAAAGATAAGCAGACAATGTTACCTATTCCCATCCATCATGTCACTTTACATCACAGTACATTTATTTTCCCTGCTTAAGAACTTTTGAAAGACTTCATTGATTAAAATAATTTTTTTTGTGGGCTTGCATTAAAATGCCATGGGTTAAATTTTAACAAGTTTTACAGAATTATATCCCTGTCTGACTTGGAACAATGCCTTTCAATTTTGTTTCCACTCAGTAACTTTGAATGAGTTAATGTATCAAGATCAAATTTAATCTGAGTCTGGACATTAGGAAGACCTAGGTCAAGGTCAATTTTCGCTGTTTTATGGCCTGGACATTAGGAAGACCTAGGTCATGGTCAATTTTCACTGTTTTATGGCCTGGACATTAGGAAGACCTAGGTCATGGTCAATTTTCACTGTTTTATGGCCTGGACATTAGGAAGACCTAGCTCAAGGTCAATTTTCACTGCTTATTTGGTCTGGACATTAGGAAGACCTAAGTCAAGGTCAATTTTCACTGTTTTATAGCCTGGACATTAGGAAGACCTAGGTCAAGGTCAATTTTCACTGTTTTATGGCCTGGACATTAGGAAGACCTAGGTCAAGATCAGTAAATTCACTGGGTTTTTTTGCCACAATTTTACAGAGTTGTGGCCTCCAGTTTTAAAGGCATCATGGATTGAAACTTAATTTGATATGATGCTTTATATTAAAAGTGACTGGATTACGTTTAACTTTTATCATTTTTCTGGCAAAATTCTTTGAATTATGGCCCCAGTTGAACTTCAGTTTTGACCTTTACTTGCATCATGTATTATTTGGGTGGGGGACATTCTTGATATATAACCATGATTTTAGCTGTATAGAAAACCCTACAGAGGCATTTATACAGAAAACCCTACAGAGGCATTTGTATAGAAAACCATACAGAGGCATTTATACAGAAAACCCTACAGAGGCATTTGTACAGGAAACCCTATAGAGACATTTGTACAGAAAACCATACAGAGGCATTTATACAGAAAACCCTACAGAGGCATTTGTACAGGAAACCCAACAGAGGCATTTGTAGAGAAAACCCAACAGAGGCATAATTGGGATACAGTGTTTTTATGAAACATGTCAGATGCAACGAATACATATTTTGGATGGTTGCACAGTATGTGAAATAGTTGCCAGGTTCTGCTGTAAAAGATATTTGTATTGCATAATAATACTCATATTGTGAAAACCATTTAAGCATTCTTAGACTGTCTGCCTTTGCAGATTTATTGCACCGCCAGTTTAGTCTCAAATATGATCTTTATTTTGTAATTACAGGGGAAGAGAAACTTCACATACTTGTGAACAATGCTGGTGTCATGATGTGTCCATATGCTGAAACTGAAGACAAATTTGAGGAGCAGTTTCAAGTCAATTTCTTGAGTAATTAGGTTTTCATTAATTACTGCATAC
The DNA here is from genome assembly GCA_016617855.1 of Megalonaias nervosa. Classification (NCBI taxonomy): domain Eukaryota; kingdom Metazoa; phylum Mollusca; class Bivalvia; order Unionida; family Unionidae; genus Megalonaias; species Megalonaias nervosa. The sequence goes on along the minus strand of JAECUM010017892.1, from coordinate 62,291 downwards.
AAGATACAGTTTCTTTTAATATTATCTTTTAAAGCAGTTCATATTGTTTGAAGCAAATTTACTGCCAGGTAAATCAGTATATAGTCACTTAATTGTGCAGGCAATAGAAATGGAAAATTAAATTTTAGCTGATCTGGACATGAGGCCAAGTGAGTTTAAGGTATGGTCCCTCTTTACTGTAAATTGCCCATTTGCAATTGTTATTTACAACTTCTCAAAAAAGCTTGATAATTTTTATGATTTTACAGTGATCGTTACATACCTGCTATAAGACAATGTCATGCACATCATTGCAATTATTTAAACTCCCAAACCCTCCTTCATGTTTCAAAATGAATGATGTTTGGTAATCTTGGAGAGAAAAAAAAAACTTCAGTATATACCCATAACATCAGTCTCTAAACTATCCTTATGGCAGCTAGTACAGTAGATTGTTACAGAGGCAGTTGAAAGGCAATGAAGTCGGATATAAACAACCACCATTTTACATATTACTTAACTAGCTGACAGTAATGAGGGTGATGTGTTAAGTCCTTTGAAGACTGCTGTGGGGGATCCCATTGTGCAAATTTGCAAAGGTAAAGTTCACAAAGTGGAACAACTGCATTCATGTTATAGGCAAATTAAGAGATGTTAGATGCATGTTGAAGAACAAAAGTTATTACATGTCATTGCCTTGAATGAGAATGTTTAAGCTGTCTGTATTAAAGATTATTGGCAAATGTGTGCTCAGTGGAAATTTTTCTATGAAGTTTGATTTTACTCTTTGTATAAAATGCAAAGCATGATCATTTCAGTTGTCGGACTAGTGTTCAAGTGGGATTCATTTTTGAAGATTATTCAAGAAGCAGAAAGCTATCAGAAAAGCAAGCAGAGCCCAGTAAAAATAAATTTCAGAACACCTGGTTGACAGAGTTTTACTTTGCAAGGCACAGTAGCAAGGGGGAGCATTTAATTCATTGCACATAAGATAACATATCAACATAAGTTATTCTGGCATGTATATGTGTCAAAATAGGATCACCACCTGTATGTAACATATTCAACACACTGAATTGAACATTTAGATTAGTCCTCTTTGTTATTATTTGTTATCATGTTAAAATACTAACTATGCTTTTAAGGATGAGTTCAACAATGAAAGGGATTGATTGAAAGACAGCAGAAGGCACACTTATGTTTGTACTTTTGATTCGTGTTGATAAAGCATTGACACCCAAACTAGACAGAGTCATTTATTACTGCTGAATTTCCTGTAAAGCCCCCAATTAAACTTGAAAATTATGCCCTGCTCCTCCCTCCTGGTCCAAACGAAATGGTCAGTCCCAGATTAGATGTATGTTCATGTTTCTATTGAGACATATAGAATCTATGTTGGGGTTTGGACCGAGACAAGGAAATCCCAGTCAAGGGGTTACATTATGTGTCTCCCCACGAGGCTTGACGAGTGGGGAGACATCTAATGTAACCCCGCGACTGGGATTTCCTTGTCTCGGTCCAAATCCCAACGTAGATTCTTTTTCTCACAAAATATTATCCTTTAAAGTAAGAAAGAATACCGATACTTGTGCAGTATAGTTTACTCGCCAATGTTTACATGCGGTGCATTAATACAAATATGTTAATGAGGACTGTGGCGTGACATGTCATCTGAAGTACACAGTTTTTATGCGTGAGTCAAAACAAAATAACAACATTAAACGTTGCATAGTTTTTAGGTATTATCACATTTAATATATGGATGTTATATGAAATTAACAATAAATACTTAATATTTATTATAAGAAAATGTTTCATTTTTATTAGTTCCAATTTAGAAAATTAAATTGTACATAATGAAACTGTACTCAGCCCACAGCTCTGTTGTAGTGTAAATACATGTAGCATGAGTGTCCGTGCTTGGGTTATTCGCGGGTAATTAGAGATCCGTGTCACTATCACTATCTTTAGAGGAGGTGAAACTGTTTGTGACATACTTGTGTTGTAATTAATATTGATTGTAAAAGTACTTCCTTGTATAAAAGACCCTCCAAATACGGACCCCAGCTGATAACCATGCGCTAAACTTTCAAGTTCACTGATTCGTTGAAAATTTATTTTTCTCTCTTGGAAATATGGCAAGTGTTACAGTGAAATTTGCTTACGGATTAATGTGTTGACGGATAAATGATTCCTTCTGGCTGGTAAGTGCATTATTTGTCATTCAATATTTTAGGTATATTTTTTATTCAACTGGGGCGCAATGGAGATGCTTAACAAAAATAGAATAAAGCATGTTTGACATAACACATTTCTGGCTGTTACTAAGTTTTCTGTAGTTGTTAACAGCGTTGGAAGAATATGAAGTGTATAGGTCTATAGGCTATGTGCATAGATCAGTGTTTTCTGTCATAGTGCATTTCACACAGCATTGAGAATTTTATCCTGTCTGTAGCACAGTCAATTTTCAGGTCAGTGTCATTAAATGTAGCTAACAGTATATAATTTGTTTCACACGAAGTATTTAAAACTAGTTAGGTAGCTTTAGCTACATTTAATGACGCTGACCTGAAAATGTACTGAGTCAGGCTTGCAGATAGGATAAAACTGACTATGCTGTGTGGAACGAACTATCGTAATACCAAAAAGCTCAACATCGTGTGCGTGCATGTGTCTGTCTCTCTCGAAATGTTTTGTATGGTGTTTTCTCAAAATGGAGAGTCCTTAAGTTACTATGTTGTTTTGTTATATATTTGTTTGTTTGTTTGTTTGTTGTTGTTGTTGTTGTCGTTGTTGTTTGATTTTAGAACAACTACGTCGGGCATAGCAGAAGACAACAAAGGTTTATTTTTTAAAAGTAGTCCCTAGCGCGTGGACACCTAGACCGAGACAACCGGACTGAGATAATTAGACTGAGATAAGAAAAGTAAGGTTAGCAAAACAGCTAGATTTCTCTGTCGCATGGGTGAGAAAACCAAGGTTCTCTGATTCTGGTGCTTAGAAAGGTAACCACCTCGCGCTCAGTAAGAAAGAATGCTGGGAACAATGCCGTCATTACAAACGTAGAGCAGCACGTTCCGAGAGGTAGCAATACACGAAAATACAAAGTAAGCAAAGTACCATAAATATCGTTTTCCTGTTCGAAATCACTGCATAACAGTTAATCATAATACAGACGATAATAGACAGTTAAACATCCAGCACAACAAATGAAAAGAATGCTGATTGATCTCGTCCAAAGCAGCCATATGCTTTCGACGAGGTACCGTCTCAAGAAAGTGGAAGCAACGGAAATGAGGTACACGTAAGACTATAGTAAAATTTCATAATAAAACATTGTTACGACTCTATGGTCTGAAACTAATCAACAGAATGAAGCAAAACCGTCAAGTTTTGTAAAATTTACAAATAATATAGTTCTAAAATGAAACTTTAAGAGGAGTTGTATTATGAATTGTTACACAGATGTAATTAAATTGCTTGTGTGTTAGTTTTAAAATTCTTTTTTATTTTATTTTTGTTTCATTACATTTTATTGTAATGATTATTTTCACGGGATTCGATATTCTCTTTCAGTAATTCTATTTATCTAAAACGTAAAAGATGTTACATTATCATTATTTTTAGTTCACCTTGGTGCGTGGTAGTGTAAACACTACGCGAAAACGATTGGCTATTGCCAAGGTCAGTTCAGTCTACGTGTAGTCTGAATAAACAATGTTTTATTTTTAACTTTATTTCAGAGTGAGAATCTGGATAGGGCTGTTCTTGCTACGTGACAAATTTCATATTTTCTATTGCGTTGTTCAAGTGTTAAGAGACCACGTGACCTATCACACGAGAACAGGATGATATTTTAGTTGGATTTAATACCCTTTCTGAGAGCTTTTCAGTCAGTTGCATTTTTAAACCTTGAGGGCTAGAAAGGTTTCAATTGTTGAAACCAGATTGTTTTTGAAGTTCATTTGTTTGTTTTTTTAATTTAATAACTTATTCTCTAGAAAACCAAACGAGCGTACTTTTTTTTAAATAAAAGTTCTGGGAGAAAGGAATTCAGTGGAAATTTATTCTGGAATTATTCGGAAACATAAACTGTGATTCAATTGAGGAATTGTTGCTATTTGTACAACGACCACATCTGACGTCATCGACTTCCATATTGGAACGTCGTCGAGATTCGAACATGGATTCTATTAGAATTATTTAGTGATAGGACTTGTGGTTTCTTTCTTTACCAATAGGCCACATTGCTTTATACGAGGCAAGTTTCTCACCTGATTTAATTCTTCGAAGTATTCGTTAGCAATAACTTGATTCTCGTTAAATATACGCTGCAGTCCAAGTATAAATAACTGGCAGGGAGTCCTGTTGTTCTCAGTTCTCAATTTATGATTGTTCCATGAATTCATAAACTGGAATAGTCTGTCATTTATCACGTTTCTGTACACATAATGCAAGCAGAAGACATGTTTCTCCGAATCTGGATCTAAAAAGCGTTTTCCTTCCAATGATACGAAAAGCTCATAAAATAACGAAAGCACAGCATTATACACATCACGCCAGAGCCTCTCTATCCTCATATTGTGGACACTTGTTCCAGTTATAAACCTTCCCCTACTAAGGCCCCGATGAGGGTGTGAGAGCATGTATTGAGCCACTTCACGGTTTTCCACACCCATGTCCGCTCTCACTCGTGATGGAAGGCCCCACATGGAAACGGCTTCAGTGAAATGGTTTAAAACTGTTGAAGCCCTATTATCACAGTTGCAAGCTAAGTAGACAATAAGTCTTGTGAAACCATCGATGCATCCGTGTATTACAAAACGCCATCTGCAGAATATATGTAAATGGCTATACAAGTCAGATGAGACAAGAAAATTTATTGCCTTTCATTATAGAGATGGATATAATAACGATAACACCGCGTATTATTATCTAATATAAAGTAGATCAATGACACCTTGCCAGCTGTCTCGCTCTCGAATGTCGTCCATCATACCTTACAATCCACATATATAAGTTTTTAATGTAAACTTCAGTTATTATGATATTTGAAAGTAACTAAGAAATTCATTACAATTGAAGAAAATCTCCAAGCGTTTCCTATCAAGTTTGCTAATCAATTTAATGTCAACACATTCTCGATTCATTCTTATTAAACATTGTATTGCTCAGATATTTGTAAGATTCATAATTAATGGTGTCATATCTTAATTAAACGTGAACACTAAATGATCAAATACTTATCCATGTCGATATGAAAATCAAACCCAGTTTCCTCAAATATATGAAATAATATTTATCTCTTGTCTTCATATTTTTAACCAATGTAGGCAAAATGTTTTTCGGCCTCTGCTTTGTTTACACAAACGGGGTAATATCTAGCATCTCTTGGAATAACAGCTGTAAGACAACATGATTGATACTATACTTGTAATAATCGGGAGAATAAATTTACTCATATGTAATCAACATCAACATCCAAGATCAACATGAATCGGAAATGACAAATAATACATAAACAAGTAACTAACTGCCGTAGATGGATCTGATGTGATGATGCCCTTGCTGAATTTTCATGCCTTTTAGCATCATACATCATACACCATATACATCAGAAAATATTTAAGAGAACTGATTGAATTTTTCATGCTGTAACTCTTTTCCTTCCCACAAAATGTGTTCAGAATTGAAAGGTTTTATCTTGGGAGATGCAAAGATATGGAAAATTCTGAGTAAAATTATGTGTCTTTTAATTTTAGGATTTCGGGGCCTAGGCAATTAAATTAACAAAACTTTGGGGACTGAGAATTAGAGATTACTCACAACTTTATTGTTAGCACATGTCATGTAAATGAGTGGAACAATACCTTATCAGTTTGTGATTGCCATCCATATGCCACAAGGCAAGAGGGGACGGAACGGAATAAACCCTTCGCTTTACACACCGCAACTGCCTCAACTGTTGTCCAGCTGGATCTACAGTTCTAACCGCCCTCCTTATTCTGTCTCTTTGTACATGAATGCCTTGTGAAATGAGATGACCTTCGATTGTCTTTAAACCTAAAGAAACAAGTGTTTAAAAACATGACTACAAGCATTGAATTCATAAAAAAAAAAAAACATTATTTATTTATTTGCAAATATAACATTCACAGTCTGTACCATTCCAGGATAAAAAAAATTAAGGATCTAAATGAATTAAAATTTGATTGGTCTCTAAGGTGATTCGGTAGCTCATTCCACAGAATGACAGTTGCATAACTGAAATATTTGTTTGCCATACAATGAGGTTTTCATTCTTGAGGCATCTAAAATAATTCACTATCTAAAATTGTATTTATTAACAAATATTTATTATATTCTTATAACATATAAAATTATCCAAACATTGGGGAGCGCACACTTATTCAGAATTTGGAAGTCTCTGAAGTCATTGCCCTAAGCTGCACACCTTCAGGGTTGTCAGATTTGCATTAAGAGTTAGTGATAAATGCTTGTGTAAATAAACATACACACACCTATGAGCACGCTTTTGTTCTTGTATTTCTCAAGCTTAGTAGTGTTCATGTCGCTGCAGAAGTAGGAGGCCACGTGACTGAATTTGAAATTTGATAGAATAAGTGTATGCCTGTTTGTTGAATCCAATTAACTTTGGACCAATACGTTCCAAGACAGTCAAGTGCCTTAAAGCTTTCCCACAAAGATGCAAATCGAATTGCAGTTGGTAGTCTATGTCAATCCCCGGCAGTTTAATGATTTCGTCATAGTTTATGAAAGCACTGTTCATGTTTCCACCTGTTTAACTACCGTTCTTGTTGCAAATGAAAATGAGTTTTTTTCACATACGTCAGTTATTGTCTACAGTTTGAGCCCCATGCCGAAATATCTCTTTTAGTCGGCGATTGGGCTATGTTGGGCAAAGTCACTGTATGGAAAATGACCAGGAGTTATTACAAAGTCCGGGTCATTAACTGATCTTTAAAAACAGTTGGGGAAAACCAAAGCCCCACCCCAATACAAATTTCAAAACTTATAAATGTATAACAATATATACATCAATGAGCATAAATTACATCGGTTTCACTGTACATAGAGGAGTCATTTAGTTGAAGAAAAAGAACTCTTACCTGAACGAGGAAAGTTGTTGATTATTGAATGTACCATCGATATTAGCTCATTATCTCTTATATCACTGAATCGTACCCTATGAGTAAAGCTGAAGTTTGCTAGTCTCCGCTCTACAGTTCTCCTGCTTACCCCAAGCAAAGTTGCCATGTCTCTTGATGTGAAGTAATTTTCTGGAGAAAATTAATAAAGACTTCGTTACAAATAATTTTCCGAAAGCACGAGAAAGATTTTCCATATAAAGGTTTATGTTATGTGGACATACTAGAGAGAATGCATATCGGCTAGTAATGTCTAAAACACCACATATAATGTGAAATAATGAACCATGCAACAAACCAAAGAAAACACAATTTCTTTCATAATGTACGGTGGTAAAAGTATAGATTGTAGAATATCATTTGAAGTCTTTGACAGTACTATATATTGAATTTCAATAAATGGTTCTTTAAGGACTATAATATTCGCACATCCTCCCATTTATTTGCAACACCCCACCCCCCAACAACAACATACACACACACACACACACACCAATTTTAAAACGAAAAGGCATCAACGATAGGAAAAATTCACAAAACTTGGTCATTTCATTGATTGATGCATAATTTCTAACCTGAATGTCACCAGGGAGTCCTAAACACTGTCATTTTGTTGGCGTTTCGAATCAAACTGGAGTTTCTTAAGTAACATGGTCCCCATATCTGCATGGGCAAGTCTATGTTTTTAAGCAACAGGGGTAATGTAGTTCACCGTCTTATATAATCTTCAGCAATTCCGGAAATTTTGGTATTACATGTCTCTTACACGTGTATACAAGAGTTTGTTCTTTTTTCATTTGCTCAGTTTGTTCAGGAAATATTAAAAATAGACATTTTTTACTGGAATGGACTGTTCTATAAACCAGAAAAGGACAGTGAGCAATCTGTTGCTTGTTTATATCGAGAGCTTTTATTTGCTGAAATGCCAATAAGTCGACAGTGTTAGGGACCTATTGTCAACTGTAAGTTAGAAATTATAAATCAATGAATGAAATGACTTAGTTTTGTGCATTTTTATGTCCTTGATACTCTTCGTGTTTAAAATTTGTAAGGGGGTACAAACAAACGGGATGGTGTGCAAATACTATACTCAGCGGCATTAGCTAATTGATGTTTAACATTTACTATTCCTAAGTGTTGTTCCATAAACAGTTTCTGTCCCGATACCTTATAATATTTCAGGAAAAAGAAAGCATTTAGCTGGACGGACAGATAATAATACTCAAGAAAATATGTCATGCATTACAATTTGGAAAACTATCAACGTTTTAAAATGACTTCCCGATGATTTGCTTGCTTACGGAAGCATTATCAAATATTGTAGGTAAACATCAGAAAAATAATGAAGATGGAAGAAGTAAACAATGCTTTATGTGTTTGGGAATAACAATGGAACATGTAAAATATAATATATAGTACGTAAGTGTGTCAGTTGAGTTATAGCATTACCAATGAAAAATTGTAGTTGTTCCTTTCTTATATCACAAAGAATTCTGCCCCTATGCCCAGTATAGGCTTGCGAGGCTCTGTCCTTGGTCTTCGCTGACTGGCATAGAATTGATATCGGTTTTGTAAAGGATACTACGAGCTTGTCCAAGTAGCTCAATCACTTCGACAGACACTGATGCATCCTGGAAGAAGTCCTCCATTAAAATCTCAATGCCACGTACCTGAGTCCTTATAATGTTCTCAGCTTCCATCCTATTTGACATGCGCTCTTTACACTTTCTCAATTCTTCCATGATAAAGTTTACTGACGACACCAATCTTGCTGAGCTTGAATACATTTTTTGGGGTAACATATATCATCAGAGTGAAACGGAATTCAAAAGTACTCCATTATCAAGAATAGCAATACTGTCTTTAGCATCGATTGCTTTCATTTGTCATTTCAGGCATACACAATGAATTGTGATGAATTGAAGTGGCAATGAACTGGAAATGATAAAATGTTTAAATGGTTAAAAAATTACACATTCCATTGCAAGCAGTCAAGCTATTATATGTGGATAAAGCCTTTTTCCTTAAACAACGAATTAATAAATGTGAGAAAGGCTAAATATTACGGTATTCTTTCCTAATTAATTCAACATATTTAATCACTTTCATATTTTATTTTTAAAATATCACTTTTGAATCACGAGATTGTTAAAAAGATAACCCCAGACTATTTTGAATGCTTGTTGTTTAGCTACCCAGTCTGATCAAAATCGAGATTTCTTACATATAGTGTTGTAAGTGAATATCAATTTTCATCAGATTGGTTGACTATTAAAATAAGTATTGATTACCGAGACTTTCGTTTGGATCTAAAATAAATATTGCCTTCGACAAAAAGAGATAAAACCTTATCAGTTATTAGTGATAAAGTTGCACATGGGAAGGAATCTGCATATAATTAAACAAGTAAAAAAAAAAGAATTCTCTTTAAAAAATATTCAATTGTACCAGTAGAAACGGGAAATAATTTTGCAATATCAACTTGAATATTTTCGTTGAATACTCCCATACTGTTATCAGAGCTTTATCATCATTCGAGATTTCGTTCTTTCCCCCCTAAAAGGCCAAAACTACCCTGTGCCTACGTGGTGCGAGGCTGATGGTTAAGGTAGCTGCCAGAGTTACCAAACTTTAGGGACATTTATTTAAGTGAAGTCATAGTAATATTAAATGCTGTTTTGTTATTTCACCTGCTCTGAGTCGTAACTTCAAAAAGTGTGGGCCCTCCTGGAAAACGAAACATGAAAAATGACCCGCACCCCACACCGTGTACAAATTTGCCCCCCCCCCCCACCACACTGCAGGGGCCGCAGGGGCGTTAGTTATGCCACTACATCTAGTATAGGCACCTAATATATCTCATAATTAGTTCAACTCCATGATCAATTTCCTATATTGCTTTTAACAGCTAAATTGTCATTTTCATATTTGTATTTTCCAGTTTTATCATATCCATTTGTTTGTTGTTTTTTTTTAATATGAAAGAAGACACCACTTGTATGATTATATACGGTATATCTATTATCAAGGGACCGTAAATGACATAGACAGCTGTTGTATCCTCGAGGCATCCTGACTTGACAACAGCTGGTCATTAATGGACACACGGTACGAACGGTATTGAAAAACGAGAACCAGTCTGGAAATGGGTGAAGATAAATTAAGAGTATCTATTAGGTTTGGGTTCAGCTGGCCAGGATTCGTTGATAATGAAAGTTAGTTTTTAGTAAAATGAATCTTTTGAGATCTTATGCTAGCTGTAACTGGAAAAAAAAAAAATAAAAAAAAAAAAATAGAGACATTATTTTATTGATGGAATTTCAGTCCTTTAACAGACCAGAGTCTGGAACACTCATTACTGAAATTAGCACCTGATTCTTTGTTGCGGAATTGAAAATACATGTAGATCAAGAAAATATAGCGGTTCATGGTATCACGGTACCAATTGTTTTTCCATAGACCTCAATGCTAATGTTTTGTGAAATAAATATACTTTCTATCTTACCACAGCATGCATATCACACACTGTCATAGAGAACAATGTTAGATTGTCAATTTGACAAGAACAAAACCAGGTAATCCACTGCATTTAAGTGAGATAACTCTGCTGAAACTAGACAAGGGTAAGAGTTATCTAGTCACAACAGACACATTTTCAGTCATGTGTACCACATTTAAAAAAATCATAAAAAGTACAAAAAATGATCTAGATAGCAATTAACATAATCTCACATGTTGCCAAGATGCTCAGCTTTTTTATGCCAAACAGACAGTACAACTCTTACATAATGCACCAATCACAGCAAGTGTTGTTGATTTCTGAATACAATGTTCCTACACCTGAAGCTCCGCCCACCTGGGATTGTACAATTGGTACCGTTATACCTCATATGATTTTCTCTGCACATAAGCAGTCATCCACGATGCATCTATACTGATAAATATAGGTTTGATCATGAGCACTCAGAAACTTAAAGTTATGAATTTGTAATATCATGGTGTTTGCATAGGTTTTCTATTGGAACTGAAATATTACCCTGAGCCCTATAGACATGTACAGCAATACATTGATTTCAGATATGCATTTACAATTAACTTTACTATACATTCAATCATATGGTTATATTTGTAAATAACAAACAAACTAAATACCTTTTGTAAACCAGAGTGACTTTTCAGTGGGATATTAAACACACATTCAGATATATCAACTGTTGCCAAGAAAATGGGGGGAGGGGGTGTGATTTGGATTTTTAACGTAGCTTTAACAATTTTTCAGTCATATCGCTCCGATGTCTGCACTGTGGCAGTTTATGGTGATGTCTGGCACTAGGGCATCATGCCGCAGACATGTAGCATGATGTCCCACCCAGTCACATTATCCTGACACCAGGCCGACCAGTCCTAACACTAACCTCTTAACGCTGAGCGCCAAGCGAGGCAGCTGTTAGTACCTTTTGGCAAGTCTTTGGTGTTACTCGGCCGGGGATCGAACCCACGACCTAACGCATCCGAGGCGGACGCTCTAACTACTAGGCCACCGGAGCGGTGGGGGGGGGGAGGGGTGCAGTGTGTAGAGTGTGTAGATTTGACTTTACTAGGTGGACTGTTTTATGCATTGGTTAATATCTATGCAATCAAATATATAACGGTTATACAATTTACCATGTATAGAGTAATTATGGTAGGCAGTATGAATTTTTCCTAGATGTGTTTTGAAAAATTGTATTTCAGATATGATCACTTAGGTCTCTTCCACCATGCTTAACGGTGGTGACCTCCCATGACTTTGCATTCCACCAATTAAATTCAGTAAATGTTTTCAAACTTCACATTTTGTTTTTTGATTGACTTGTGCCTACCTTACTTTACTTTTAAAGTATAATTGTTCTGGGTGAATTTTATATAAGTTCTGGCATTTAAATATCCTTGTCTGTAATAATACATACACATATAGATGGTCACCTTGACCTTTTACTCATTAATTACAGAAATCTTTCATTGAAAAGAGATATATGGTAATAGTAAGAAAGATGATTCTTGATTAGACAGCTTTATGTTAATATTTTTCTAATTTTCTTAAATAAAGCTCAAATACTTAAATGTTACCTGAAATGGACCATTGCTATATTGGTAAACATGAACTTGCAATATAATTTAATATTCACTAATGTAATCTTTAACAAACAGAACTATACGCATTGTTTACTTATGCATGGAATTAATATTCATAGGGCTGTCAAGTAAATTGAGGGTGGCTATAGGACACACTGTACTAATGGTATGGAAAAATGGGAACCACTCTGGAAATGGGTGAAGAGAAATTAAAGTATATATGATCAAAGGGATATTTAGTGTGGGAAAAGAAAAAGTTATATGTTTACGGTGCAACAGGCAGGAAATAACAGAATAACAGTTACCAATATCAGGTTTCTAACTAGCAATAGTGGGATGTGAGAATTTGGAAGACACCTCAATATCAGGGATGTATTTTGGGAGGAAGGGAATGACGAATCTTAGTAACTGGGCCAGTATCATGACAAATCTGGGTGACTGGGTCATTTCCCTTTTAATGATGATTCAGCACCATTCAGTTATGGTATGGTCTGGGGGAAGAGTGCTATCCTTCATTTAGCAATGATTAGCCAATAATATTATATATAGATTGGGATATACAGACATATAGTCTGCAAAAGATACGGACAGAGATAAACAAGATGGAGACTTAATACAAGAGATAGAATACCTAACAGATATAATAGAGTGATAGATAGATATTATGACAGTGGACAGCTGTATCAAGAAACGATATAGCTAAACTGTCGAGTAGAACTTGGAGTGGTGGACAGAACTTTAGTATATTATAATTAGATATACGAAGTAGTTGCCTTACCTCACCCCAAAGTAAGAAGAAGAGACACATAGTGGGTCACAGTACATATGCGTTTGGCTTGCCATGATTGGTTGATAATGGAAGTTAGATTTTAGCAAAGAGAATCATTTGAGAGCTTATCCTACTTGTAACTGAAAAAAATAGAGACACTGGTTTATTGATGGAATTTCAGTTCTTTAAGAGAATTGAGTTTGGAATACTCATTACTGAATTTGGCACATGACTCTTGGTGCGGAACTGAAAGCACATGTTTCAAGCACATGTAGATCCAGAAAATGCAGAGCGTTGTATAAATTTTTTATTAAAATGAAGCGAGGCTTGCATCTCGTACTATATATCACTGATACAGCGCATATATATATATATATATATATATATATATATATATATATATATATATATATATATATATATATATATATATGTGTGTGTGTGTGTGTGTGTGTGTGTGTGTGTGTGTGTGTGTGTGTGTGTGTCGAATTCCAAGTTTTCGATAGTCAATTAATTGGTTCTGACCCAAGATCACACCTCAACATAAGCGTCAAAATATGGAGTTGGGCGGTTGAGCTTAAAATCGGACTACAGTATAGCAATCCACTAACGTCTTTGTCAGTGACCAACTTAATCCACACACCATTAACAACGCTGGTTCAGAGTTCAATTATAAAGCAAATAGGTTCTTTACATGCATCGTATTATTTTATTATTGTGACTTGGTTCGAGTGACAACCAGGAATTTCAGCATGGATTAATAAGATCGCGCGACTTATGGTCATACATAAACAGAAAGAGGCAAAATCTAAACCAAGCCAGTTCCTCGGGGAACGAAACAAACAATTGTGTTTTAATTTGTTTTGAAGAAAAGGAAATAAAAGATTGGATTAACATACATGGAGCATAAATATGGTTGGTGTTATTGCAATTGTTTCACGCACCAGCAATTAGTCTCGCATTGTTTTGACAGCAACGACACATAATAAAACAGCAAAGACACATAATAAAACTGACGTTGAAGCTCCCTCGCTTGTAAAGTTCCAGCTGCAATCCAATACTATGTGTCAATAATTTGATAACCGTAGAAACTCCAGCCATTACTGTAAGTATTTTATAGTAAAAGTGTCGGGAGGCAGATTTACACCGTATGTAACCGTATTTATATATATAATTACCCCACCTTAATGGATCAAAGAGATTAGCTGACTCTTCTTCTGGTGCTGTGCTGTTATTGTCAATCACTGATCAAAGTGGGTGGGGAGTACCATCGCATGCAAAGAATAGATTGGCTGTTTAAAGATTGATGTTGAGACAGTTAACTGTCATGACTTGAAGCATTTATTTTTACAGTCTGTCTGTACCTGATTACTGACAAACCCATTTTGTTCCCGTACAGCGACAAGTTTTACCGGTAAAAACCGGCATATACCGGTCTGACGGAATCTAGGTTCGATTCCTACCATCGGATCAACCCAAGTTGGATGCCATGGTGTGTCACTGGTGAATGCACTTTATTTTATTTGCGTCATCATGCTCCAGACCTCTTGTATCGCTATGACGAAGTACCAAAAATAATCTTGCAATGTGAGGAAAAGGCAAAAAGAAGCACAGCTTATCAAATTCGATGATTTACTGTAATTTCAATTAATGCCTCTCGCCATCCGTGCCGTTTTTTGTTTTTTTTTCATGAAACGCTTATGAGGATGCAACTGTTTATTTGTCACTTTTTCATTTCTTTTGCGATCTGTCCCAGATCCACCCTCAACATTAGATGAAGTTTCAGGTAACATAGTAAAAATGTTCAAATAACCTTTTGTGCTTGCGAAGCGCAGTTGTCCACACTTACCTGCTGGACTATTCAATGTAAAATGAAATATATGTTTTGCTATCTTAAGTATGTTAATACAAACTCGAATATGCTTCAGTATTCCTATATATGGTGCAGGACAGTTAGGTGTACATATAGCACAGCACAATAAGATGTACATATATATAACCATTATGCCAATTGCTACAACTCGTTGCACAAATGTTCCATGCACAAGGTTTCGTGTCAGTTTTGATCATATGTCTTTGTAAACTTTCATGTTAATGTTCATTTAAAAAACTTTATTTTAATTTAATTTTATTTTTATTTTTATTTTGTTTTACATTATTTATTTTAATATAATATTTTAATGGCCATAGTCTCTTCATTGTTAGCCATATGTTATTACCGTTTACTGATAATACACTTTTAATATAGCCAAAGACAATTTCATGCCTAAAGTACTACTTCCTTTATGTACTTTGATCAAGAAGTGAGCAACATATAAGAAATAAAGCAACATATATACTGAGTTTCTTGATATGTGGAAGCCTGTGAAACTGACAGGATTATATGTTTTTGGAGAGAGCGATGTTATTGGTTGATCTTAAAATGAGTCAGTACTGAAAGTTAGAAGCTACCACGACAATAAATAAATAAATAAATAAATAAATAAATAAATAAATAAATCTTTTTTATTCTTCTTGTTCTTGTTCTTCTTGTTCTTCTTATAATTATTATTATTATTATTATTATTATTATTATTATTATTATAAGAACAAGAAGAAGAAAAGCAAGAACAAGAAGGAAATGAATTATCTAAAATGATATAATAGTATGGTGATGGCAACATTGACAATAGCGCTGCTAATGTTAATGATGATGATGCACCTGGAGGTCGCTTAATTTGTGGGTGAACATTATTTCTTAACCTGATTGTATATATTCATGATCACCAGGCATTGCTACAAAAAAACCCCCCAAAAACACAAAAAAACAAAAAACAAAAACACCCCCCCCCCAACCTCTTCTGTTAAAACACTTTCGGGAACCGAAGAAAATTGGACTAAAATATCTGATGAAGAGGTACAGTGTTTTTGTGGAAACTGGATTTTATATTTGTGTTTATGTGACACAATTACACAACGTGTCAATCACTTTTTTCGCAATTCAGCAGATTATCACATATTCAGCCAAGGGTCATTCACCCTAGTTACCTTATGTTTCATCGTCTTGGAATGCATTGCTGTTGTGGCCAGGACAATTTGTTACTTTTAACATAACATATTATTATTATTATTATTATTATTATTATTATTATTATTATTATTATTATTATTATTATGATTATTATTATTATATTTTCTTCTTGTTCGCACTGCCAATGACATCAAAGTAGAAAAGTGATACATATGCCTCAAATTTGCTTCGCATGTAAGACAAAATAAATTCTTTAAATTGCCGGACAATGTAATTATCTTCATACTCAAAGATATCTGCTTTCCAAACTATACAGTGACAGGACAGCAGCGACTGACCTAAAAATACACAAAAGACGCACACACGCGTATATAAACACATATCGATACATAACTATTTACATTAATACATGGAATCCTCGTGATTCTGTCCTTCCTCCTATATAAATCTTTTCATGGAAAGAAAGAAAGAAACTGTGCTTTTAAGTTTTTCGCGAAATTTTTCAAACTTATGACGAAAATATAAATCAAAATGAAGAGTTTTCAGTTCCATGGGCAGTAAACCCTTTAGTGAATTTTGAGAAATGCATATTCATATCCATGAAAGCGTTCTCATTCTCCAGGGAAATATCGCGAGTGCATACAATCTTTAATATAACCACCCACATGTGTCTGGGCTACCAAAGAAGAGGTCGCCAGTTTCGAAACTCGCGGTGACATCCCATTTGTTTAAAAACTTGTTTGTATTTTTATGTTCAAACTTTCTTTTAAACTCGCTCATCCCTATTTTAAAAATAATTATTTTATTTTATTTTTTTATTTTATTTTATTTTTTTGTATATTCGCGTCCTAGGACGGGCAATTAACCAAGTCTCATATATAAACACCCACATTTATCTGCGTGTCCCAGCTGCAAAACAATAGGTCGAGAGTTCGTAACTCGTGGCGGCATCCCAGTTTTTAGAATACCATTTTGCTATTTTTATGTTCAAACTTTCATTAAACTCGCTCATCCCATTTTTTTTTTGACTTTTTTAAATTTTTTTTATTTATATCTTGAAAATGTATCACTCCCGTCCTAGAACGAGCAATTGCTAGCCTTAATATATTAATACCCACATTTATCTTTCTATGTGTCAGGCTGCCAAACAAGAGGTCGCAATTTTTTTAAATACCTTTTCTTGTACTTTTAAATTCAAACTATCTTTTAAACTCGCTCATCCCATTAATTATCTTTTTGGTTTACTTTTTAAAATTTTTTTTATGTTGAAACTTACTTTTATCACTCCCGTCCTAGGACAGGCAATTGAACTAGGTACAATAAATACCAAACAGATGCGACTTAAATCGATGGATAGCAGGTAAAATCTAGCATTGGTCCAGCAGTCAACAGAAAGCAGAAGGCCAAAGCTTAGACCGTTCTATGAGAGAGAGAGAGAGAGAGAGAGAGGGAGAGAGAGAGAGAGAGAGAGAGAGAGTTTATACCCTAAGGGCTACGTGCTATCACTTAAAAATCGTTGATGCTGTTGTTTTGTTTTTTTTAATTCTGATAGAATCAATCACCTTTCTTTGATATTTTCATACATCATTTGCTAAATTTTGGGTATATTCAAGCAAGATCCGTGCTTCATTTTCGTCATAACAGACTCCAAAGGGGCAAATGTTTTTTGTCCACGTATTAATTTCTTTCAAAATATATGACTCCTCCCCCCCTCCAAAAAAAAAAAATAAATAAAAAAATTTCAATACATTTGGATAGCAGAGTGGGGTGTTTCAAATGCACTAAACTCGTGAATAAGGGATTCTAATAAAAATTGTATTCGCTCTCCTGGAGGTAAAAGAAAAGAAAAAACAAACACTAATATGTCGCTGCAAACTGGATGGGGGGGGGGAGAGAATAATTAATAACCTACAGACCTTGGACGAATAATGCGTATGCACGTACGGCCGGTAATGTAATATATACAAAAAGTGGCGGGCAACAAATTTTGGGCTTAGCGTGTATGCTACGTAAGGTCATTAAACATGGTAATTAATACTGATCAAATAAGATCCAGATTTAATCTCTTCAGTTGATAGATCTAGCTTTGTTGGAGCCTTGGAAACTCGCGCAGTACAGGGCAGAACTTAAAAAAGAAAAATATACACGCACAATCATTAACGTGGATAAAGTCACTTTATGCTGATTGGAAAACATAGTTCTTGTTTATATCATACGAAAAGAAACACTCACCTTTGCTGTCCAATGTCGTCTGCAAAAATCTCAGCCGAATTTTGTAAATACGCCTGGAGATTATTCGTTTGGGCGTGCTGAACTTGTACGTCATAGATAACAGCTACCCCATGTGTTCGTTTGGATTTACGCTAGATGATTTACATTTTGACCGTAAATTTTAACCCTGTTTCGAGTCAGACCGTTTCATTTCATTTAAGACCACGTCATTTGGAATATGGATTAATCATTCCATTCTGTTCTTCAGACCATTTCACTTAACGCCAGATCATTTGGAATCTGAATGCATCATTTAATTTTTTGGGTTAAATCATTTCATTTTAGACTATATTATTTCATTTGATACCACGTCATTTGGAATCAGAATTCATCAATCCGTTTTGTTCTTTAAATCATTTCATGTAATACCATATCATTTGGAATCTAAATTCATCATTTCGTTTGTTAGGTTAAATCATTTCATTTCATACTACGTAATTTTATTTAATAATACGTCATTTGGATTCAGAATCCATGAATCCCTTTTGTTCTTTAAATCATTTTATTTAATAATAGATCATTTGGAATTTAAATTCATGATTTCATTTGTTGAGTTAAATAATTTCATTTTAGAGTACATCATTTTATTTAATACCACGTCATTTGGAAGCAGATATCATCATTACGTTTTGTTCTTTAAATCATTTTATTTAATACCAGATCATTTCATTTAACACCCCGTCATTTGGAATCTGAATTCATTATTTTTTTTTTTTGTTCAGTCATTTCATTTCATGCTACATCATTTCATATCACACAACATCATTTGGAATCTGAATTCATCATTCCGTTTGTTGGGTTAAATCATTTCATTTCACACTACATCGTTTCATTTAATACCACGTCATTTGGAATCTAAATTCATCATTCGGTTTTGTTCGTTAAATCATTTCATATGAAACCACATCATTTGGAATCTGGATATATCGTTTCATTTGCTGGGTTAAATCATTTGATTTCACACTACATCATTTGATTAATGTAATTTTGGCGGTGACGGCTGCCCATACTCTATGCATGAATAGCCTTCGTTTCGCTACGATGCATTACGCAATCTATTTTCAAGCTTTAGGATTTCATGAATCCCGTAAAATATCAAGTTCAGTGCCTAACTGAATCTGGTGTGAAACTCTGCCGCCGACACTGATGAAGTAACTCTAAACCCAACTTGTTTCCGCTCGCAAAAAAAAGCCCCACAAACTAATTTTAAAAATCCAAAGCGTTCAAAGTCCATATTATATTAAAACATACAACTAGTCGCTCCTGTTACTTTATTTATTTATTTATTTAGTCATTATTTATTTTTAATTTTGTGATGCTTTACATAGCTGGCGAGTTGCTGGATGCCACTAGGGAAGCGCTGGTGGTCGGGCTGCAAACATCTGTCAGGTCCCCTCTCCAGGGACAGCCAGCAGTCGTCAATAATGACATATTTGTAACGTATGTCTTTGTACCCGTCCTCCGCCAGTCGATCAGCCATCTGCTTGATAATGCTCTCACTCCTGCGGAAAAAAGAAACAGGAAAATTTTGTTAGTAGGTTAAATGGCACATTGGTTTAAGACAAATCGCGCCATATTTTAGTGCAACACCATTCGCAACATAAAATGATGTCATACGTCATACCTCATGACGTCAGGCAGCCGTGGGTTTTTTTTAGCATAGCATTGTGTTTTGAAAGGCGAGCCAAGTGACATGACCAGCAAGGTGCAAGGTCCTTAAATGTTTAGTAAAATATTTAAGAGTAACTATCACAAAATAAAAGAAGGAGGATCGCAGAAGACAAAAGGCAACATGTTATTTATCTATTTGTGTCATTGACATATGATCCTTGACAAATCATTTAGCTAATCTAAGTGCTATGAGCGGTTTGGGTTTGCTTTCTTTTGGTGTTCTACGGCACAGCAAGAACTGGGTTATTTCGTGCAGAGGCAACTGGAATAAAGTGCCTTGCCCACGGGCATACGACGGTAGCCGACCGACGAACAATGTGAGAATTAGAGTTGCGGCATAATATGATAATAGCAGTTTTGTATTTTTGTTACTGATCTAGGTTAAAGCATTTATCCCATCAAAAATTTGTCCTGACATCACACGCGACGCCCAGACTTGAAAGTTAACAAGAGGCACCCATGCCAGAGCAGTCATGTATGGTGGAAGACTTCAAACTATATCAGTAAGCAACACAAACGCTATCATAAAACTACTCGCTTCTCTGAGATTGTCTGTCGATGTGGCAAATATAAACAGAAGTACAATGCATAAGTACAAATACAGTCCACAAGAACAAGTACAATTGTTACGTGTAGGCTGGTAAAAAAATCACAGGAGAAAAGAGTGAAGCCAACAAGCTTTGTAAATTTAAAAAAAACAATTTATTTCCCTAGAAAACAATGTCAAACTTGGAAATAGGACTTACGGTTTGTGAATATAATGCAAAATTTAATCCTAAGATTGTAAAATATAAGTCCTATCACTAAACAGTTCTAATTGAATCCGGGTTTGAATCTTTATGAAATTCCAATATGGAGGCGATGACGTCAGATGATGTCTGTACTGATGGTAACAGATCCTCGATTGAATCACAGTTTATGTTTCCATATAGAATTCCAGAATAAATTTCCACGGAATTTCTTTGTCCCAGAACTTTTATAAATATAAAGCACTTGTTTAGTTTTCTAGAGAATAAATTATTAAATTCCAAAAAATAGATGAACTTCAAAAACAATCTGGCTTCAACAATATAAACACCTTGTACCTTCAAGGTGTGGACATACGACTGACTGGAAAACTCTCGGAATGAGTATTAAACCCAACTAAAACATCATCCCAATCCCGCGTGATGGGTCACGTGGTCTCTTAACATTTGAACAGCGAAATAAAAAAAAATGTCAATTATCACGTAGCTACAATAGCCCTATCTAAGAACCAAATTCTCACACTGAAAATATATAAAAAAAGAAAGACTGTTTACAGTTCCGCTAACATGCGGGCCGAAATGACTTTGGCAATAGCCAATCGTCTTCACTCGACGTTTACAAAATCTATGAACCAGAGTGATCTAAAAATAGTGCTAATGTAATACCTTTTACGTTCTATACAAACTGAATTTACTGGAAAAAATATCTAATCCCGTGAAAATAATCATTACAATAAAATGCAATGATACAAAATTAAAATAAAAAAAAGAATTTTAAAACTAACACACAAGCAATTTAATTACAGATACATAACACAATGCACATGTACAAGTACAGAGCATAATTACAAGTGCAGCGTACAGGTACAAGTACAGTGCATATGTACAAGTATAATGCACAAATACATACAAGTCCAAGACCATAAACTCCATATCCAAATCTACTTACAGGATTAACGCCTACACGGTGAACAAAAGGATCGAGTACAACATTGCCGAAGAAATCTTTCTCAAACTCGTTGGTGGTCTTTGTGCGCAGATCCGTATTCATTTCATCCATGCATTCTAATGAAATTGTAGCATTCGGTTCGTCGTGGCATACGCAGCCCCAACCACAGATATAATTACAAATTACGTATGTGAAGTATGTAATTCTGTTTAGCTCTCATGTTTGGTAACTGCTTATTACATTATGTATACTTACGTCCAATATAATTTATATTCTCACACTGATACGGTGAAAACAAATCTTGCGTTACCGACAGCGTTTCTGGTGCTAGTGGATAACAAATGAGGTTGCTCTGAAGCTCGCCTGAATACTATTGGTCGATTTCATAAAAGTATCAGATATCACTGTCGACTGGTGAATTTTGAAGCTTGCTGCCCCTAGATTACTGACTGGCTTGTGCAGGCTAGAATTCATAAAATGCAACAGGGAGCTTTGTAGTTTCTGTATGCTTGCGACCGGAACCATTCACACTAGCGCACACTGATAGGATTTCGTTGATTTCGGCCAGGTTTGTCGTGCTGGAAACCAATATCTTTAATGTACACACTGGATGTTCACAGTTCTTTAGTTCGATTTTCAGAAATGACAAGCTTGCCCGGATTGATGTCAACAACAACCTAACTAGTAAACTCGGTCAAATCCACTTTGATGGCGAATCGGGTCAGATGCACGCTTGGGCCGCGTCGTCGGGAGGCTGATCATCCATACATGTCAATAGGCATTTTTTTGTTTCACCTTGTATGTAGTCCATCTGCAGTTGCAAATGCAGAAATTTCTTTTGCTCTTTCAGTGAGCAGAATTTATCAGAATCCTTTCAAAATATCAAACATGGTGACATATGTTTTGCACTTCCAAATTTAGAGATGCAGTCATCTGTTATTGGTCTTGGAAGAAAAATCTGTTTTGTGAAATTTAATCTTTCTACAGTCAGAACACGTGCGGAATGTATTATCTGGCTTAGACACAATACATGGTGAAATCCTTTTACTTTTTACTTGGTTTCACAAAATCATTCTCCAATAAATACTGAATTTCTTTTCCAATCATTCCTACTTGAGGTGAATTATCCTCTAAGGATGCTGTTTCACAGGTGTGAAATCTACAATCTCAATGACATAATGGATTTTATTTGTAAATGGTGGAACATCAGGAAACAAGTGCTCATATTCACACAATAGTTGTTAACCATATTCTGGTGACTGTAGATGTGAAAGTTGCTGGTTCAGGTTGTTTATTATTTCTGAGTTCCGAAGATTGGATGACCAAACGTCACTACAGTCAGTTTGTATTTCATTGTTTACATCCTCAGTGTGTGGGACACGTACGACTAAATTAATTGAATAATTAACTGGGCTATCGCTAGCAAAAATACTCCTGTAACATATTTATATGACAAATTTGTTTCTGTTTCCGTCTCCCAGGAATGTTTATAATTTAAGTAATTTACTTTCTTTTCAACTGTATAAGGACCATACAATTTAGTCCGAAGAGTATTTTGAGATACGGGCAAGAGAGCCAGAACTATATCAACCAGGCCGAAAACTCCTTTCCTGCGTATTTCTGTCATACATTAATTTCAGTTTTGACTGAGAGGAGTGAATCTTAGTTCTTGCTACTACACAAGACTCTGACGATCTTTATTTGAAATCAGCAACGGAGTCAAGAAGATTAATCTTTGAATCTACATTTGAGTAGTATGTCCAAAAACTAGTTCAAAGGACTAAAACTCAATGATTCTTGAACCGATTCCCTAACAGTAAATAACAGCAAATGAACACCCTTATCCCAATCGTTTCCTATCTCAAAGCAATATGACCGAAAGTATGATGAAATCTTTCCAAAATCTCATAACCTTCACCGTGATAGGAAGAAAATGTAAACTGTCAGTTGCCTAATTCATGCACAACTTGCTGCAGAATTCCATAAAATTGGACCCTTGATCAGACTGAACAGATTTGGGAAGACCAACAAGTGTTTTAAAAACCTTTATGAAAGTTTTTACAATAGTTTAATTTTGATATTCGTCAAAGGGAATTGCCTCTGGAAATCTCGTGGACGCACACATTATGATCAACAAGTATTCTATGCCTGACTTGGTCTTAAATACGTCACCAACACAGTCAACCACTATTCTGCTAAATGGTTAGTTAAATGCAAGAATAGGTTACAAATGAGCCTTAGGTATCTTCTGATTGGGTTTTCCTACCATTTGACAAGTGTGACAAGATCTACAGTATTTACAAATATCACTTTTAATTTTTGGCGAATAAAAATTATTCAAGATCCTGTGGACTCCTAAAAGACCAGCCAAGGGAGTTTCATGGGCTAGACTAAGAATTTCCTGTCTATATGACTTAGGAACAACAATTTGATAACTCACGGACCACTTGTTACCAGTGGGTACCTCAGGTGGTCTGCATTTTATAATAAGGACCGCATTTTTTCCAAAATAACAAACTGGGACATGTGTGGCCTCTGTTTCACTAAATAAACAGGAGATCTCAAGATCTTGTTTCTGTGAGACAATAAGTAATCGTATTTGGTCACCCTGATTATAATTGAAACAATGAGGGGTAAAAAGAGGATATCTGATCAATATCTGTTTGATTGACCAATATTAGTAGCAAAAGTGAACTTCATCAAAGGACTGGCCAATAAATGTCAGCTAAAGGAATAATTTCCTAATCAACACCATTTTCTAGAGTTCAATTTGCTATAGCTCTGGTAACTGCACAAGCAGTATACAAAATCAGGATTTCAATCTCAGTAGGATAATTTTATTTTATCCAAACCAGGTTTGTCAGTTACAAGTGGATTAACTATAAACTTGTCTCCAGCTAGGCCATTGCCGAGTAATAAATGAATACTTTCGATATGTAAATAATCCACAGTTCCAACTGTCACGGGTCTTTCAAGCATGAATGGTTCATAAGTTTTCAAAATAAGATCAGACTGGGCTTTATTTGACCAAACAAATCTATCACTTTAATATAAGACCGTGACCTTGACCTCTTTGAAATAAGAGTATTTGGAATAACTCTGCCTTTATTCTGTTGCTTATTTTTCAACTTGCAGCAATCATAAATTATATGACATTTTTCTCGCAGTAAGAGTAGGTACGAAGAGATAAGGATTTCTGAGATTTTAAAGTACTCCTATGAGACTGGGATGATTTTATTACAAACAAAAAAAAAAAAAGAAAAAAAAATGCCGAGAGAAAGACCTACTTACAAATAAAACTTTATCAAGGAATGATCATCAACTGTGCGAGTAGCATTTTCTGAAGTTACCAGTAATTTGCTCATCAAGATAGGTATTGACATCATTATTGACGCTCATTTTGAACTCTTCGATTATTACAAGATGTCTGAGGTTATCGTAATCTTGTTCAACCTTCTTTACTAAGGACCATCTATCAAGCTTTGCTCTTTTTCCTTGCAAATTCGACATGTTTTTTTATCCCCACAATTCCTAAACCTAACGATATGCCTCAGATGCCAACTAGTAATCCTTCAAGAAACATTCCTTAATCAAATCATGATCAGCATTTCATTGTACTTCGTGTAAGATATTTTGCCTGATATTTTGGTATCCAGAGCTTTGCCAATAAGTACACTGTGTAACAATAAAGTCAAATGCTCTCTTGTCTATTTCATATTTACAGCACTTTTCTCAAAGTGAAGAAAATCTCATCAACTTCTATTCCTGAAAATGGAATGCTAACCTAATATTTATAGTAGCATCAAACCTACCAGTTCTAATTCTCTTAATCTATAATTGTGTTTCCTTTCTTCCTCCTCCTCCTCCTCCTCTCTCTCTCTCTCTCTCTCTCTCTCTCTCTCTCTCTCTCTCTCTCTCTCTCTCTCTCTCTCTCTCCTCTAGCATCTGTATTTCCCTCTCTTCTCTCTCTGCACTTCCATGTTTTTCCTTTTTCTCTCTCTCTGTATTTCTATAATTTGTTCTGAAGTTGAAGCTTTCTCAATTATTCCAATTCCATTGTTTTTAAACTGCAATTCCTTTAATTTCCTATCCAAAGCACAAACAGACTTGCTAATCAAACCCAAAGCACTTTCATCCAAATGCTGAATCAAAATTGTCTTTATTTCTTGCTTAGTTAAAGATGTTTTCGTTTCAGAAAGATCATGATAACATCCACCAAACTCAAGCAACTCAGGCTTTTTTTACAGACTCTAACTCTTTGTGGGTAGGACTTGGAACAAAACTCTCTATAGTGGTTGATATTGTGGATGCTTGCTGATTTCATTAAAGACATATCAAATGTGTGAAATTAAAGTCTTTACCAGGAACAATGAAAATTTCGAACCGAAGTTAATTTAAATTTTAAAGACAATTTTTAATATCTCGGAAACGTTTGAAAAAATTCGTATCCAAGACGAGCCCCAAATTTCCGTTACAGCTCTAGGACTTAAACTATATAACAGAAAGAAGGCAAACCAACAAGTTTAAAAAATCAGCAAATAAATTATTTTTCAAAGTGAAAATTCAATAGACACAGTATAACGAATTAAATCCCAAATAATCCAAAAGTGGAGGAGGAGGAGAAGGAGTCTAGAGAGAGTCGAGGAGGAGGAGGAGAAGGAATTTGGAGAACGGTCGGGGAGGGAGAGCAGAAGGAAGCAGGAGAAATCAGAGAGAGAAAGGATACAACAGATGAGTAGAAATACAAGGACAGGTGGAAATCAATCTCACACTGCTAATCAAGTGATGCAATACGCTTATTAAAATGTCAAGCGGAAGGAGTGGAATTGGAAATTTGAGTCGTTTTATTATTGAATTGTTATTAAATTGTTATTCATTGAATTTCAACCTTTTTTGTATGTTTAACCCTCTAACCGTCGGCATTGCTGACTAGGGGCTCGGAACTTTACATCTATCTTTCACTAAATTTAACTTCCAACAAAATAGAGCCTGGATGGGACTTCTATAATAGTTAAATAAAATAGTGGAAGCGTCCCACCCCAACCATATACAGAGTCACAGTGGCGGTATCGTCCGGGATCTAAATTAGACATAAATATTACCTTTACAACCTAAAGTATTAGTTTTTAGGAAGTATTAGTGAACAGTTGTGAGATATTTTCCATCCTGTGTATTTTGAATTTTTATGATTTCCAACTTGTGTATGCTATATTTTGATATTTGCATGCTTGGTAGATTTCAATTACTTACAGTAATTGTGAAGCAAATATCGGGCAAAATTTCTTACCTGAGCAAAGTTAGTTATTATCAACACGTAAGTATTGGGTTATGAACTTGTAACATCTGTCAATTGTTTAGTAAGTCGAGACAAGGTATCATTTACTATTAATATCATCATAAAATGGCCACAGAAAGACAGATGATAAAAGAGTATCGCGCCATGGGCGCGGAAGATCTAGGGTAGGAGGGAGATCGTCTAGCACCATTCATAGAGGAGAGACTCAAAGAATGGAGGGCCGAAAAAGCAGCCGAAAGAGAAACGCAGAAGGAGCTGGCCAGGATATCAGCGAACAGAGAGACAGATAGATGGAGCTGGCCAGGATAGCAGGGACTGCGAAAGAAAGAGAGCTCGCTCACGCTCTCGAAATGGAGAAATTAAGGGTAGAAGCTCGGACCGCCAATAGGGACGACTCCAGTTCGAGTTCTGGAGGGAGCGTAAGACGATTATCGACCACCGAATGGTACAAATAAGTATGCCACGATTCAACGACAAAGAAGAGTCCATTGACGATTTCCTCGTGCAAGTTGAGAAACTCGCTTGCATTCATAAAATTCCCAAGCAACATGAGCGATTAACGTCTCGGCCTTTTTGCAAGGTGCAGCTCGCGAAGTTTACCATAACTTAGCCGCAGAAGAAACTGACGACTATAACGCGCTCAAGAAGGTCCTTCTTCGCCATTATCGGCTGACCGCCGAAACGTACCGTAAACATTTTTGGGATTCGACGAAATACGCAACGGAAACCCACTCTCAATTCCACACCAGTGTTCGATGGTTATTCGAGAAGTGGATAAAGACGGCAGAAGTCGAATGATCGTACGACGGGTTACGCGAGGTTATACTCAAGGAGCATGTCCTGAGTACTTACCATCGGGAGTTGACAGTATTCCTAGTGGAGAGACAGCACAGGACTCTCGAAGAGATCGCCAGCATGGCGGAGAGATATGAGCAGGCTCACTCGAAGAGTGGAGTTTCCGGGGGTACAGACCAACCCCGACCCACTGAGTCGCGCCGTGTGGTTCAGGGACAGCCGGCTGTCCGTAACCGTCAGGGTGACGGGAAGGACGGAGGGGAATCTACAGGTAAGGATGCCACCTATAGACCCGGACAGGCCTCACCCACAAAAATAGGCCTTGCAGGACAGAGAGGGCCGCCATCGTGCTAAAAACTGCAAGCACCCGGGGAATTTTGCAAGGGACTGTCCCAAGGGCAGGCAGACCCAGGTGAATGCCATTGCTAGGAAGAAGCGAAAGACAGAGACAAGCTGCAAACCAGCCAACCTCGCGTCCACAACTGTCAACGTAGAAGGTGCCACCCTCTTGTACGACACTGGGTGTAGTGTTCCAGCCTTGTCGACAGCAAATACGTGAAGCCTGAGGACTATACAGGGGAGATAATTGAGGTCCAGTACGTGAATAGCGCGCGTGACTCGTTGCCAGTGGCTGTCATTTACCTCGATTAATCGTACGTGAAGGGGAACATTGAAGCTGCGTGCTTGGATGGGCTATCACATGACGTCATAGTGGGATGCTGTTATGTGTTGCCACAACCGAACCCCAAAAACTGCACACCGACGCCAGTGAGTGCTGTGGAAACCAGGTCCAAGAGTCGTCAGACGAAACCGACGCCGATGGAAGTTACGTCAACACCGGTCAGTAACGTACTTCTGGCGAGTTGAGGAAGCTTCAGCAAGAAGACGCAACTCTGACGCAGTTGCATAAATACGATGCAGAAGGAACATGGAAAGAAACTTCGAATGGCGCGGTGAAGATCGTCTACAAAAAGGGGATTTTGTTTCGCCACGCCAGGAAAGAAAACGAGCACTTCAAGCAAGTTGTCGTGCCAAAGGAGAAGCGAGGTGAAGTGTTGAAACTCGCGCATGAAAGTCTCATGGGAGGACACATGGGAATTGCTAAGACGCATGATCCTCTTGTCAAGGGATTCTACTGGCCAGGGGGCCAAGGAGATGTTAAACGGTTCTGTCTCTCCTGTGACAAGTGTCAGAGAATGGCACCGAAAACGGATCATCGACCCGTGCCCTTGGGGAGTACACCCCCTATCAATCAACCATTTCGACGTGTCGTGATAAATTTGATCGGACCCATAAAACCCACGTCGGCACAAGGAAATCGGTATATTTTAATGGTCGTAGATTACGCTACACGCTATCCGGAGGCTGTCGCATTCCTTAATATTGATTCGGAAACTGTCGCTGAAGCGCTGCTTGGGATTTGTTCAAAAGTCGGAGTGCCCGACGAGATCCTGACCGATCAAGTGATACAATTCATAAGTCGCGTAATGGGAGAGGTGAACCGACTAATGTCGATTAGGCACCTCACGACTACACCGTATCACCCTCATGGTAATGGACTGGTCGAGCGGTTTAACAGGACTCTGAAAAACATGCTTAAGAAGCTGTGTGAAGGCCGTCCCAAAAATTGGGATCGATATATTCCTGCCATGCTTTTCGCATGTCGGGAAGTACCACCAGTTAATTTAGGGATTTCTCCCTTTGAATTCTTGTATGGGAGGACCGTACGTGGTCCCATCGCCGTACTGAGACAGCTGTGGACGGATGATCACACTGTTGAAGAGGTGCGTACTACCTATCAGTACATCGCGGACTTGCGAAACAAACTGGAAGAAGTCGAAATGCTATCTGACCCAGAACATATTTTCGCTTCTGTCTCGAAAGCGAAATATTTTTCGAAGTTGGACTAATCCATGGGCTATTGGCAAATTTCTGTAAGGGAGGAGGATAGGGCAAAGCTCGCTTTTGCTACTCCCGACGAGACCTACCAATGGTTAGTCATGCCTTTCGGAGTTCAGAATGTGCCCAGCGTCTTCACCAGAATGATGCTGAGGTTGTTGGAACCCTTGCATGGATGATCTTTTGCTAGCCACAAAAACGTGGAGTGAACACCTCACTCTGCTAGCTGACATTTTGGAGTGGCTACGTTAAGCGGCATTGACGACTCGCCCTTCTAAATGTCACATTAGGTTCCGGATGTTGGACTATTTGGGACACACACTGAGTCAAGGCACGCTCTCCCCAGAGAAGTCAAAGGTTAATCAGCTGAAAAACACCCCACGCCCCACCACGAAAACTGAGGTGAGGTAGTTCCTGAGATTGGCCGGGTATTACTGGAGGTATGTGGCCATTTTCAGTGCGATTGCGGGGCCGTTGTCTGACCTTACCAGGAAACGGGACCCGAGTAAAGTTATTTGGACGGATGCGTGTGAGCACGCTTTTCTACCGCTGAAGGATAGGCTGACATCCGACGCTGTTATCCGTCAACCGGATTTGTCCAAAGACTTTGTACTCTGCACTGACGCGTGTGACACAAGCCTGGGAGCAGTACTACTGTAAGAGCACGAGGGAACGCTTTTTCACGTCGCGTAAGGCTGTCGGCAACTGTCCGCTGCTGTGAAGAACTACTCCGTATCGGAGAGGGAATGCCTCGAAATCGTGTTCGGGATATCAAGGTTAGAGCGGTACTTATACGGGTGGAAGTTCATATTGGAGACCGACTACCAAACCCTTGCGTATCTCGCGCAGGCAAAATTGTCGAATGGACGCGTGATGCGATGTTCGCTGTTCTTACAGCAGTACCAGATGCAGATCAGATACGTGAAAGGAACCGAGAATGTAGGCGCCGATTTCATGAGTAGGAGCGGTGAAACAGCGTAGATCGCGCAGTAGATAACCGTATGTTGTGCGTATATTCGTGTGCGTAGTCAGCGTGTACCGTCGTTATGATTTTGTTTCTTTTATTGCGTGTAGTAACGACGCACATTTGCATTCTGAGCAATTTTGGGGAGAATAAAATCACGATTTTCTTCTCAAGCTTGGGGAGTCACGTTTGCTAAGCCCAGCTATAAAGTCATCTATAAGCTATAATCTACCTGTCTTGGAAATATTACCGCGGCCATGTGTTTGAGGTCTAAAGATTGCCGCGGGGTTAGTGTTAAACTCTTACGCAAGGTTACCATGACCAGCCAAAGACCGGAAACTTGAGTCGGCGAAGGCGATAGATCGCACGACTTAACAAAGGCTTGCCGTTATCACACCTATATATTAAAGGTTAGTTCCAGGATCAAAGGGAGGCCCGCGGGGTGAGCGGGGCTTGTTCTTATCTGTCCCCACGTTGACAGACAGCGCGAGGCATATTGTCCGCTAAGTTTGATTGGATAGGTTCACAGCGATATCCAATCGGAAATGAGATAGAGGGTGTGATTGCAATTCAGATCTCAATGATACTTTCCGAACTCGTAAGAGAAAATTTAGTATTCGCCTGGAAGGATTGCAGATCAATAGGGTTTACTCCGAGAAATGAAGCCACTCGTAATTTGGTGGCAAAACTTAGAGGTAGATTCTACGGAAAGACAGAGCTTCAAAAAGGAAGCTTTTTAGGGAACAGAGACGTCCGGTTCCATTGGGTCCCAAAAGTCTTCAAGAGTTGGAGACGAAATTGAGACTGTAGCCGAGACAGTTGAAGTCGACAAGGAGTAGTCGTGGGAGAGGAAGTGGAGGAGGAGAAGGAGAAGGAGTGTAGAGAAAGTGGAGGAGGAGGAGAAGGAGTCTAGAGAGAGTCGAGGAGGAGGAGAATGAATTTGGAGAAAGGTCTGGGAGGGAGAGCAGAAGGAAGTGGGAGAAATCAGAGAGAGAAAGGATACAACAGATGAGTAGAAATACAAGGACAGGTGGAAATCAATCTCACACTGCTAATCAAGTGATGCAATGCGCTTATTAAAATGTCAAGCGGAAGGAGTGGAATTGGAAATTTGAGTCGTTTGATTATTGAATTGTTATTAAATTGTTATTCATTGAATTTCAACCTTTTTTGTATATTTAACCCTCTAACCGTCGGCATTGCTGACTAGGGGCTCGGAACTTTATATCTATCTTTCACTAAATTTAACTTCCAACAAAATAGAGCCTGGATGGGACTTCTATAATAGTTAAATAAAATAGTGGGAGCACCCCACCCCAACCATATACATCGTCACAATATATATATATATATATATATATATATATATATATATATATATATACAAGCAGCATATATATATATATATATATATGCATAATATATATATATATATATATATATATATATATATATATTGTTACAGTCTATGCTCTTAAAATAAGGTCCAGAAAAGAGTGAAAGTCGTCAAGTTTTGTAAAATTTATTTATTTTCTGAAATACCAAGGGAAAATGACAAAAAAACTTACGGTATTTCGAATTAAGTCTCAAAATAAATTGCAGACACAAGTCATAGTAATATAAAGTTTCCTGAATAAAATTCAGTAGAAGTCCAGAATAAACCCCAAAACTGAAGGCGATGATGTGTCTGTGCTAGCTTGTAATGTGTTTATATGTCAACAGTCTTTTGCTGAATCACAGTAAAATAATTCCGGTTTTGAATTCAGTATAAATTCCAGTAACTGTCTCTATCCAAGAACTTTATTGGTGAACTTTTGTATTTCCAGAGAAAATAATCACCTGAATTCAATAAGTTTAAGACAAAATTCAGCCCAACTGGGCACAACAAATAATACAACTTGAAAGTGCTAGATCTTAAAGCACGACTGAAAAATCCTCTCAGCTACAAGATTATATAGTTCTCTTGTTGACCTCGGGACAAAATCAGCAATGTATAAAACAAAACTATTACCTAATGGAAAATAACCTTCTAGAATGATCATGATGTTTACACAATAGTTAAATACACAAAGGAAATTCCAAAACCTAGACCTAGACCAAATAAACATATTTACTTCTATTAATAGTAATTCTGATTTTAAACCCATACACATAGAGAATAATTTAGCTATTAGTTGTTTAAAAAATAGACACAGGACAGAAGGTTGTGCTATTGTACATGGATTTACAAGTCGCCAAAACACAGGATTTAATCGCAAATATTATGTACATATCGCCAAAAGAAACCTTCAGCCGACGGTAGCTCAACAGCTACGAAAAATACCAGCAAGTGTATAAAATGTATACCGAAGTGAGCAGATATAATTGTCTTCAGATTTTTGCAGGTTTTAATGAATAGGAGATATCATCCCCGAAATCGCCAGTCAGTATCATACAGGTGTGGGTCTGATTTATCGACCTAGCTAAGGTCAATCTAATATACGTCTTGACTGTCATTGAAACCCCCCAAAAGTTTTGTACAAATGTGATTACATATTTTTGCCACCGATTATTGGAATCAAATCTTTAATTTCGGAGGTGCGTAGTATTATATGTTGTCAATTCTTCAATTTCGGAGGCAAGTAAATCTTGTTTGCAGTCCGCAATCACCAGTCTGGTTCCCTGCTTTGTATTATCTCTGTATTGTACTCCTGTATACGAAGACTTCGTATTGATAATTTCGACATGACATCATCCCTGGCATTCAACCAATCAAACACCTCTAACTCATTCGAGTAGGTGATCGACACACTTTTTATCCATTTAGACCTTTGTCTTTGATGGCAACGAAAATCCTTTTAGTCTGCTATTTTTGTTTTAAATATAAATATTTACAACCAATAACATGTTGAAAAGTATTCCCAAGATTTTAAAGATTCAATCTGAGAAATTCTATGATGACGAAGTTAGACACACGTAAGGCAAGATGAAGGATATGACCTGAGTAATCCACCCGTTTTCCACTACCGGAATCGGGCGTCAAGTTTATTGTAGCGCGTATGTCCAAATTATCAAAAACGGAGTGAAATGTAGAGAGCATACAAAGCAGGGAACCAAACTGTGCAATCCCATGTCTAAACAGAAGCGATAGGTTTTGAAAAACACTGAACTTGCGAAACGTTTGTCGTAACAGCCTAAAACCCAGCTAACAATGACACGTTTAGTGTGACTGTACAGTTGCTCTATACGTGTACTGTCCAACTCTAGAAGTTGTACAGTGAACGCGTGTAGGATAAAAGGAATATGGACCCAATAACAATGTTGCAAAGAAAGATTTGTCTACTTCACATGCAAGACATAACTTTGTGTGTAGGACATGAACACATTCAAAATGCTGCAATGGAAAATTTGTTTTCACCTCTCATGGAAGTCATAATGCGTGTATTAATTTAAAAATGGACCTAGATTTATATTTAAAGTCGTATAAAAGTGAAGAATCTTGATAATTATAACAATTACCTTATGCAGTTGTTGGGGTCTGTTACACAGTCGGTGTTACATCGAAATCACTCCCATGACAACCATCCCATTGTCAAGGCCAAAGCAAACTCGCGCAAATAAGACAAGGGCAACATAGAGCAACATATACGTCCACCGAAATCCAATGCTTTAAAGGATTTTAACAATAGGAAATTCCTTGCAAAATAAATTAGAAAATCAGATTCAGTGACTGTTTCAGAATAAAATCCTACTTATAGTAATTTAAAGACGAGGAAGCCTGGATGGGGCAGAGATGCTCACTTTCGATATGTGTAGCTGTTTAATTTTCAGCATTTTCATACGGCACCTAAAGGTTGGTGGATGCCTAATCAAAATTGCGGTTTCTTTGGGTTTGTAAATTTTTCTGGTCCGTAACTGAGATCGTACAGAAATCAGCACCTGAACGTTTATAGTTTTGTCCGCTGATGAATTTAAAGTGAATGCCCTCGTGTACGTGACAGTTTTCACTCAGCATTATTAATAAATATATTCTTTTAAGTGTAAACTATGAAGATAATTGAGTTGATTTCTTTATCGGTTTCACATATGAAGTTTCTAGTATATGATTTGCGAAATTTGTTACGCAACTTTTTAGAAGAACTTATTACAAGTTTTTATCTTTAGTAGCAGCTGCCATTATTTTGTTGGCAGTGTAATGGTGCAAAATGTTGTAGAATAGTTCTGTAGATAATTTCACCGCACATTTTTTCGTGGTCAGCGTGACAGGTACACATTAATACCTCATATTGGCTAGTCCTGCAATAAATTCTTTAGTTCAAGGGATAGAATTTGCTCTGCTTGGGGCATGAATTGAATTTTAAATAGGACCCGCTCGGTTTGGAACAGACGAGAGTGCAATGTTATGCGAGGTCCTTGCGGTTAAATGTCCAGAGTGATATGTACCAGGGGAAAATTTAGGAAACTGTAGTTCATTTGAAACAGGTATCATAAAATACAATTTTGTCAGATCTTTTCAAATTCTGGCGAGCAGGATTTTAGATTTTTCTTTTAGTAATCGTGGTCATATTTGACAAGGGTTTGTTGAGTTGATTTATCGTACTGTTTTCAAGGCGGATATGCTTTATTTATACAATATGAGAGACCTTTATTCATGAATACTTTCTGTCAAATATGGTAAAATTCTTTCGAATGGTGTTGGAGAAAACGTCCATAGATTATTATATTCCAAGTAATCGACAAATAGGCATCACTTGTACAAAATCTGAAAACCAGAACGTTTACTGTCAAATTCTTCTGAGTGGTTTTTGAAAGACATCGTTTAAACATTTTATATCTTTTAATAACAGTGATATTTGATAGCGGATCAGCATCGTTTCAACAAAACTGAAAAATCTTCATGCCAGGATGAGTTCCGTCAAATTTATCCAATTCTGTTAAGCATTTTCTTTTTACAAGACGTCGTTTTTAGGTTTGTGTATTTTTGGTAGCGTTAATCGTATTAGATGGAAAATCAGCATCATTTGCATATAATTTACAATCAAATTCTGTTGAGTGCTTAATTTTTAATAAAGTAGTAGAGGAAAGGAGGTTTCTGGCTCAGAGACCCCCCCCCGCTCCAAACAAATACAAGTTCGACTTTCTGGCTATCCATCCCAGTCAACATCTCAGAATATATCTAAAATGAAAATTTGGTACCATGCTTGACGACGTGTATTTTTAAGGGTCTCTGATCCAGAAACAACCTGGTATTTGCCTGCTACTGATACTTTATCATTAGACATTATTGCCTGACAATTGTCAAGTATTATTATTATTGTTAGATAAAATTTATACTTGTTGCCTGATAATATTGTTAGATAAAATTTTACACAACTTCATCATCTATTGTCAGCGTTTCAGCTGTGGATATCAGAAATATTTCATCATCGTGATGGTAAAGACAGAACTTTATTCTGCCGCTTACTCAACGACGACATTCGAACAAATCTTCATGCTATTTTATTAAGCGGATATTTTTGTCAATCGAAAATACTTTTGACCGATCAAGATCAATGGTGAGTTTAATATGCTTTTGTTGACTAATCGGATCATAGAAGTTATTAAATCTTGCTGACAATTCCGGGCGTAATTTCTCAAAAATAATTGAAATACTCGCTGTTGCCACATCTAACATGTGAAAGTTTCTGCTTGTCACGTCCGCTGAAACATATTCCTGATGTTTCATTGTTAATTTCAACTGTCAACTGTTTGCTGTCGATCATCAAATTTTTAATCTTGCTATTGCTGATATTTGTCACTTTTATTTTTTCAAACATCATTTTTATATTTTAGACAAAATTTCATACCCTAATCGGAAAAGATAATATCAAGTATAGATTTATCGTCAACGACTTCGTCAGTGTCAAGTGTAGATTTATCGTCAGAATGACAATACCTAAGTGCAAACGTATCTATTCCATTTTCACAATACCGTTTGTCATCAAAATTACTTAACCCACGTTTGATAATAACATCTGTTTCAAGTTTATGATGATTTGTTCGAATAGCCATTGCTCGGTATAAAACTAACACTTCCATCAAGCAAATATTTGAAATTGTCAAACCCAATGTTTTTTTAACGTATCCGTGCGGTATTCCTTTTGCTTTTCTTTTGTTACTTATTTGTTATCCAACAATACAGCGTACATTTTACTACGCAGTCCAATAATATATTTGATGATGAGCAAATTCATTTCATCCTTAAATTTACCAATAACTTTTTTGTTTGTAGGATCGTGAAAACCACTTTTATTAGGACAATCGGAAAGATCAAACAGATGTTTGTATCAAAGATGTCCTGATAGACATAGTCGGTTTCAATTTCATAAACAAGCGAGTCAGTATCGGTAAACAATAATTTACCTGACGGACACTGCTTCTTAAGAAAATTATAAGGAAAATCGTACATAAGCCATTTTGTCAAATCTAACACGGTAGCTCCAACATAAATCGGCTTATTAAGCTTCCAATTTGTTTTTCTTCGTTGTATCGCGACAAGATTTTCATTAAAAATTTTCATACTGACAAAATCATCATCCGATACAAATTTGTTTCGGAGGTTGATATCATTCACGAGTTTAATGTTTACTCGCTTTCTAATATTTTTCATCGTTTTTCCAAAGAGAGAGCTATTCATAAGCTTAAACAAGTTCTTCTCGAAATCAGGTTTTGCTAGAGCTCTTCTTTAAGTGTTTGAGCTGATATAACCTTTCATCCACGGTGACTGATTGAATTTTAACACACGATGAACTTTTCTTAACACAAGACCAGCATCTACTGCTTGTTTAAAAACTTTGCAATGCAAAACATAATTTCGCTTGTCAAGTAAATTTGGAACGAGCTTACTTACCATGGACTTTTTTATTACCCGCCATTGTTTGTTGTTCCTGAGATAACAGACTATAGTCAATTATCATCAATTCCGCACAGAACGGATAATCGTTGTGTAAACGTGCAACGAAGCAGGATAATCGAGATCAACTTCAACAAAATACTAACCATAGTCAGGTATCTTTTTTCTGTTTCCTTTAAAAATTGGTCAGGTGTAATCCAACGAAATCCATCG
Source organism: Megalonaias nervosa (assembly GCA_016617855.1). Lineage (NCBI taxonomy): Eukaryota > Metazoa > Mollusca > Bivalvia > Unionida > Unionidae > Megalonaias > Megalonaias nervosa. The sequence continues at coordinate 24,574 of JAECUM010017892.1, read as the reverse complement.
TAACACATTGGTTTTGACATAGTATATTCATAAAGGTTATTTGAATCAAGATAAATAATATACTTCGATGGAAGCTAAGGATTGTACTCTTTCATGTATTTGTTATATGTTTCCGAATATTTCTTTATTATAACGCTAATACCGCCACGGGTACATTTTTCAATAAAGTTAAACATGTCAACGTCTGTTAACAATTCAAACTCTACCTTTCTAAACTTTAACAAAGCATCCCACGATAACCCAGGAGCAGAGTAATACCAACAAGGATCTAGTACGTAATTGTTATAGCTCACTTTTCGAAAACTCTCAAATACATCAGTTAGCAATAATACATCCGTTTTCAAGTACAGATCATGATAGTCGCCAAATGTCTTGCAATCAAATTCTTTCGAAATATCTTGAGTAATCGGTTATATTTTCGATTTTTAGCTGCAAATAAAGTTAATCTTTGTCAGGTAAAGAAGTTTCATCAAATTTACTCCAATCGTCGACGTATTCGTATGGAAATACTCCTTTTTTGTTAACAAGCTTGCTTTATCACCAAAACAATCTTGTAGGTTATAAAACTCGCTACAGCCTTTTACCTGCTCGTCTAACGATGCTGCCATAAACTGCAGGCTGTCGATAAAACGCAACTTACCTAAAATAAATGACATATACTTTTAAAAATTATTTGGAATACACTTGATCACGTTATCAAGTTTTAAACAAGACTTTATTTCAGGATCACAAAAGCTTCTACGATAATATGACTATCATATCCTCGGAAATTGTGAAGAACAACTGGAATAAAATCTGGAGCATTTAGATTACACTTGTCGTGAGCCGCTCCACGATATTGTCATGTTAAATGACAATGATCACGTACTTTGTGTATCAAAAGCTTGTTCACAAATATGACAAAATTCTGCCTGCGAGAAATCAATTTCCTGCTGAACCGTTAATTTTACCATTGGAACAATTCTTCCTAAAAGATTTGAAATAGCATCAACTTCACTAATCAACAGCTTGAGAAGCCAAACAGCTGGATTAGGACCACGATATATTTTAATCGGTTTGGATAAACTCAGATCAACGCAACAAACTATCTTGTACGCGACTCCGCATGGAACATGGCGTTGAGGGTTTTTTATGCTAGACTAGTTAGGATTATTTCTACACCAAATACAGGCTGAAGTAAACACTCAAAATCAGCGTAGACAATGAAAGGAACTTTTAATTTATGTTTGTGGTTGACACACCGCAGACATTTTTCTTTTTCGCCTGGCATTGTTATTCGTTGTACTTCCGAACAATATTGTAGATGCTTTTGTAGTTTTTCATTGCCAGAGCAACCGTGTAAACAGCGATAACAAAAATATTTTTTGTTTTCTTTTGTTTGCCGTATTGTCTTCCAACAAGTCCGTTGAAGTTTTTTATCTAACGTACTGAGTTTTGTAAAAAAGCAAGTTTATTGTTGATTGTGAGGCTGTTTCAGAAATATACCTCGGATAGACGTTTTCACGCTCGTCAAGACTAAATATATTTACAGAAACATTATTTTGCTTTTCAAACGTTGGTATTTGATTTTCCGCAACGGAAAGTTGATATCAGTAAAATGCAATTTTGAAACATAACTCAAATACTTGTCAAGACGATTAGCGTGCTTATCGGCTGGAAACATCGCAGAAAGAATGGCCCACTGGAAGCATTTGTTAGCAGAGTTTTTGACTTTGATGCAGCACTTTTTGTTTTTCATTTTCTGTGGCAAGCCACTGTATGAACTAACGCGTAATACGTTCTATTTCATCGTGTGAAACAAAATTTCAGTAATCATCTCAAACGTCCAACCTGAACCTGATTCAGTGTAATCCTCTATTTTCGTCCAAATTTCCTGGTGTAAATTTTATCGGCGAGCAAGGAAAGATTAGTTCCTGGTAAAACACGCTTTGAGTTTGTGCTAATAAAAGGATCTGCAATTTCCTCGTTAACATCGTCTCCAGAAACATAATTTTGAAGATATATCGTGCTACTGCACTAGGATTCTTCAAACCCTTATGCAAATCAAGCTCACGTTTTATAGTTGGTTTTGAGAAATGAAACAAATTTGTCGAGGTAAAATTTGCCAGAACGAGTTGTTTATCAAATCGATAGCTATTGGCAAATCCGGCAAAAGTGGTAGCTATTTTTGTTGGTTTTCCTATAAGGTTCTTGTTTTCACAATATCGCGTAACTTCAGCATTATATGCCATATTTGATCAAATGTCTAATTGCGTTACAAACAATTAAACAAACAGATTGCTTATTACAAAATTGATTGCAAGCGCAACGAACAAGAGTACTACTACGTACATCCCACATACAATTTGTACGCGGGAAATATGTTAGAATCGGTGATACACATCATATACGGAGAACCGTTTGGTAAAGGAACTCCGGCGGGTTATAAGATTAGCGTAAAATCGGAAGGAGATTCAAAGCGAACGGAAATGCTAAGAAAGATTTTATCTATACTCTGTTTTGTGGAGACATACCGGAAGGACAACGAGTATATCATGTTAATGGATCTGTTACTGGTGACAATATTGCAAATCTCGGTTTGCAAGACGAATATCAACCTCATCCAGTATTTGATCTTTACAAAGCCTCCGACAAAGGAATCATAAGATACAGATAAACAAAAAAGTAATAGGTAGATTACAAAACACTGGATATCTTAGAATAAAGATACGAGGAACACAAACTGATCGAGTTAATTATCTTAATCATTTTTTGTGATTCAAGTTTTAAATGGGCCGATATCAGATGGCTGGTTATTGATCATATTAACAGTATCAAAACCGATAATCGTCTGGAGAACCTCGATCTTGTCATATCAAAAGAAAATACAAAACGAGGACGAGGATACGACGGATCCAATTTTAGATCTACTAGTCCGGTTGTTCGTTTGATCATGGAAAAGAAGAGGAACTAATATTTCCATCAAGATCAGCTGCGGCAAGATACTTTGACATTGAACCTAGGGCAATAAAGTTTGTTGCTAATAAAGTTTTTAGGTCAACGTTTTAAAAAAGAAATACAATACCAGAATCGTCTTTCAATACGATGATAATTAATTATTTCGTAGGATTCTGTTCAGTTCATCTTTGGTGATGCAATTATGGCACCACAGCATTATTAAACTCCTATCGTAAACAACGTCAATAATCGCGCCTTCTCGCAGTTTCATTTTTCTGCCGCTGTAAGCAGAATTTTGTCATTATATCCGTTGGTTACTATTAAGTTAACGGAAACATCTTTTATTTGTCTGGCTCTAAGAAACATGTTCTTATCAGGTACTCAAATTCAACACGATTAATAATTGTTGCTTTTTCATGGTATCTTACTTTGTACATTATTATTTTAAACAAATTAGATAAAATTTAATTACAATATGAACACGATTGAAAGACTTCCATATATTTGCAACACACCATATGTCAGTGACATAGTCGTCAACGATGAAGTCGTCAACGACGAAGTCGTCAACGATGAAGTTGTAGAAGATTTTAACACCGTAGTCGATAAAAAATCATACGGTAGATCAACAACTGGCAGATATGATGTAAAATATCACGTTGTAAAAAAATCCTAAATTTATTTTTACGGTTGCGGAGAATCAATTGTCCTGGCAGTTGATGATACCGTTTTTAAACACCACAATACCTGGTCGTAAAAATGTACCAAATTCAATTTTATATTTAACAAGACCTTCAACCTGATACCGCTAGCGCCAGATCGAAAACAGTGTTTAATATCGTTGTGTAATCCTGTAACATGCAGATTGGTCGTATGTAAATAGGATGAAATCCACAAAAACATTATTTTGTAATACTGCTAGTTGGTATCCAGCTATTAAATTTATCGCTGTAACCACGAGAAGGCGTGTATGCACGACTAAACCTGTATGTACATAGAAGGAAAAAATACTACGTCGTCTGCTTCAGATATTTATAATGTCGAAACAAGCAAAAGAAAAGAATGACAGCTACAAGTTTGCCTTTCACGTGGATTGAACAAGCGGTGTAACGTTTATGTACATGTGTGTAAAGAATATAATTCGAAACTCTCAACATTATGGTAATTTACGGAATAATCCGGCAGTTACCAAATAGGATGAACTACTTCACAAGGTTGTCTGAGGAAGTCTACTTGCCCATAGTGTACGTAATATGGTGCCGTGCAGTCCTACATGTAAGACCTCGACGCTGATATTTATGTTGTGGGCGTCTTGGTCTTACAGCCTAACTAACGGCTCTGTGTAGCGTGTTTTGATGTAGTCTAGATCATCATCATCAGTCTCTTATCCAAGAGGTCGTTGGGGCACCACAGTTAACTTTACAACCAATTCTCTCCATCTTTCCCTGTTCTCTATTGCCTTTTGGGAATCTCCAAATCCCATGCCTGTCCACTCCTTAATGTTGTCTTCCCACCTCTTTTTCTGTCTGCCTCTTGTTCTGCACCCTCGCACTGTGCCTTGCAAGATTGTTTTTGCCAGTCCAGATGATCTTGAGACATGACCGTACCACTTCAGTTTGCGCGTTTTTACAGTGGCCAAAAGGTCTTCATATGATCCGATGGCTCGTTGGATCTTGTTGTGGACTTCTTCGTTGATTACATGGTCAAGGTATGAGATGCCCAAGATCTTGTGGTAGCATCTCATTTCAAAGGTTTGAATCCTTCTTTGTTGATCTGATGTGAGCGTCCATGTTTCACAAGCATTCAAAAAATGGAAATGACAATCGAGTGCATCAGCCTCATTTTGGAACCAAAAGCAATATTGGTATCTTTCCATATTGGTCTCAACCTTGTTATTGCTGCTGTTGTCTGGGAAATCCTGCAAAGTAGTTCTGGTTTGAAGCCCTCATCTGTGATAATTGATCCCAAATACTTGAAGCTTGTGACTCTTTCAGCTTCTGTCCACTGACCTTTATTTCTGCACTGATGCCATTGGTGTTGTTTGTCATCAGTTTGTTTTTTTCGGCGCTAATCTCCATACCGTATGGTGTAGAGGTTGTGTCGTGGCGCTCAACCAAGTCAGCCAGTTCTTTTTCACCTCGGGGCCCCGAGTGGCCGAGTGGTCTAAAGCGCTCTCCGTTACGGATCACTGCCATCTCACCTCTGTCTGCGTGGGTTCGAGTCTCGGGCTCGGCCAATGTGGTTATGTGAGAAAGCTTGCCGGTAGCTTCTCATGGGTCGGTGGTTCTTTCCGGGTTCTCCCGGGTTCTTCCTCCACCATTAATACTGGCCGCCATATATAGCCTATCTTGTGCTGAAAAATGGCGTTAAACCCTATAACAACAACAACAACAACAACTTTTTCATCTCCTGCTAAACCATTAATATCATCTGCGAAGCGAAGGTTGGTGAATATTCTTCCTCCAATGCTGACATTGCCCTTGTGGTCATGCAAGGCATCCTCCATGATCCTTTCCAGGAAAATGTTGAAGAGTGTAGGTGTCAGTATACATCCCTGTCTGCCTCCAACTGTTGTTCGACACCAATCTTCTCTGCTGCCATTGATGAGGACAGCACTGGTGGCGTTGTATTAGAGGCGCTCAACAACCTGCACGAGGTTTGAGCTGATGTTGTACTTCCTCATAGTTGCCCATAAGGCTGCATGCCATATCCTGTCTAAGGCCTTTTTGAAATCAATAAAGACATTGTATAGATTCTGCTGATGCTGAAGGTATTTCTCGCAATGGAGTCTGAGATTGAAGATTTGTTCAGTGGTGCTCCTTCCTGCTCGGAAGCCTGCCTGCTTTTCAGCAATAATTTTCTCTGCTTGAGGCTTTAGTCTGTTGAGAATTATCTTCAGCATGACTTTGCTCGGGTGACTGATCGAACTGATGGTTCTGTAGTTTTGGCATAGCTTTTGGTTTCCTTTCTTGGGAAGCACGATGACCAAGGATCGAGTTCATGTGGTGGGCCATTCTCCTGTCTGTTTATATCTTGTTGTAGATTCTTGTTAGGACTGTGACTGTCTCCTCTCCTCCTGTTTGAATGAGTTCTGCTGGTATGTTGCCAATGCCGGCTGACTTTCCTTTCTTTAGTGACCTAACTGCAATTTCTACTTCTTCACGAAGAATGTAGTTGTCATCAGTTTCTTTTGCCTGATGGCAATTAAGTACTGCTGGATCTCCTTGGGTCTTATGATTGTACATTTCTGAGCAGTATTCTGTCCATAGATTGAGGATCTCTTGATCTTCTGTGAGGCATTTTCCTGATTTGTCTTGGATGGTGGTAGTTTTCCCTTGTTTATGGGTTGTAACATCTTTCACCAGTTGATATGCCATTTTGCTGTCATTTCTACTCAGATTGTCTTCGATTTTGTAGCATTGTCTGAAGGACAATCCAGGATTCCTTTGCCTTTTGCATGCTTTTCCTGATCATGTTGTTTATCTCTGTATTTTCTAGCTCCTTCATGATCTCTTTTTCCCTTTTTCAGTTCTCTTCTTTTGTTGCATAGTTCTAGGACATCTGTTGTGACCCAAGGATTCTTTGCTCGGTGATATTTGTGGGCAGTGGTACAGGTCCATTGGATCCGTACGGGATGGAATGAAACGCTTCCGCCCCCACGAGTCTTCCAACTATGGGTAAAATAGTGTGATGGTAGCTCAGCATCACTGGGCGGAAGTCTTCCTCGATGAAGTCAACGGCCAGGGCGGAATGGCTCCAAGATGAGCTCAATGACCATGTGCTCAGGGCCAGAGCGTGCCACATTATATCAGTGAATTTCGGCTGTGGTCATCCAGTCTGGATGGAGATGGGCTCCGCCAGGCTGTAAATTGACCTTGACACACCACATGAAGACATCTAACAATTCTTCCAAACCGGATCAGTCGCAGCCCGGGTCAACAAAGACCGCGCCTTCCGCTGCACACCAGGACGGAGGTGACAAGTATGTTACTGGTGCCCCCACTACCAAGATCCGTTGGAGAGACAACATCATCATCGGTACATGGAACGTTAGGACACTGAGGGCTGTGGGAAAGTTGAAAGAACTTACACATGAGTTGGAGAGGTACAACTAGAATATTACTGGTCTCTGCGAAGTGCGCTGGTAAAACGTTGGGGAGATAACAACAGATGAAGGGCATAAGCTCTACTACAGCGGAAGAGGGGACAAACACAATCATGGTGTTGGATTTCTTGTCCACAAGGGCACTGTGCACAGCATTATGGGTTGCTGCCCAGTCTCAAGCAGGCTCATTACCATCCGCCTGAGGGCGACTCCCTTCAACATCACAATAGTAGTGTATGGGGGCGATATAGGGAAAATGGAAAAATACATTACAGAACCCGCTGGGCCTGTATAGGGACAAGATACATAGGGACAATGGGAATTAGCATTACAAGACCCCCTGGACCTATATAGGGACAAAAAGATATTGGGTCTGTATATTGACAATATGAATGGAACAGGTAGGGTGACGTCACGTCATTGGTAACAATGTTGTAAGTGGCTGACTTGAATACGCGGTTACCCTAGGCAGGGACAAATACAATAGAGACATGGCCATATATAACACAACCATAGATTGATGAACATCAATCTATCACAACTAAAATATAAAATCGACAAAAAAAGTTTAGGCAAGAAAGAACAAATCTTTTCGAGGCAATGAAGTTGCCCTGAAAAGGGCCCTTGGTCTTTTTTTGTCAACACCATTTCGTTAACATAGAGGGCATCGCATAGGTCTTCTTCTCTTCCTCAAACTTCGTCTGACTTCTGGACCGTAGATGAGGACTCGCTTCAGACAGCCTTGTCTCTCCACATAGATCCTTCGTTTCCAAACGCTCGTCTCGGTGATCCGGATGATTGTCCATGATGATTTAACATACATGGGTAAGACCGTACGGAACAGCATCGACGAAACGAGAGTAGATGATTCAATGCTTGTCCACGTCTTTTGTGATGAGAACAGGTGAAGGGAATAAAGTGAACCGCGTTTATTTATAGCGGAAGAGCGGATAGAAACGGATTGAGATTTCTGACCAATCCAAACACGCGTTACAAAATTCAGCTACCGCGCGGAGTCTGTCTTCCAATCCGAAGAGAGCTACCTGTGACGTCACATTCCCTATATAGGTGCGCTAGCGTCAGTGCGTAGTGAATCGATGCAACATTGTTTTTTGAAACATGACGGAAACTAAGAAGACGATGAATTGGGGTGCACCGGCCGTGGAGACGAGAAGCGATGGTATAGCAGCTGTTACCAAAGTCAACACAGGTCTAATTCCAGAAGAGGTCGATTTCAATTGGAATTTAGTGGATTTTCTCTCTTCCTCGCAAGAATTTGTTCCGGTACCAGCACCTTCGCCACCTTCTCCTTCCTTCCGTCGAGGATTTTAAACAGAGACAGAAAGAAGAATTAGAGAAACTTTTACAGCAGCAGAAAAAGCAGAACAAGCTTTTCTCCTTCAACAACAACAGCGAGAAAAAGAAGAGGCAGAGAAGAAACAAGGTCTAGGAGAGAAAGAGAACAGTGAGTCTCAAACGGTGACGGTACTCTTAGACATTTTGGCAGAGTTAAGGTGTCTGAAACAAATTTATCAAAGTTCTTTATTACGACCCAAGAGAAAAAGACCTTCCCGAACCAAACAGCCCAACCCTGTTACTACGCCTGAGATACCAGCCCAAGTGATTTCTCCCAAATCATCGACGGGAGCAGGTCCAGAAGTAGTCTTTGCAGTCTAGACAGGATCGAAACGTTAAAGTGACCACCTATGATCCTCACAAGATTGTACGATTACCCACACACCAAATCGTCAGTCAACCCTTGGAAAAAGTCTATCAAATCGTGTACGAGAAGCGAGTTCGGCTTCCGAACCACTTTACCTTATCATACGGATACACTGGTATAAAAAAAAAATGGTTCCAAAACGATAGCCACCAACAAGAATGATGACTTCGATACAGCAAGAATCGAGTGAGAGACCCGCTGAAAACTCCAAGTTCAAACCATATCATTTTCCTGTCTTCTTGCCTGACTATTGTAATTGTGCCAGTCGATTGTAAACGTTTCAAAAATGGCCCACGGATAGGGCAGGATTACCTACTGCCAATGTTTTAGCTAGAACAGGATTTGTCTACTTGGGACCTGAGACTGGATTGGGATGCGAAGTACAGTGTTTCAGTTGTGGTCTGATGTTGCGTATGGATCGATGTATCTATAAAGATTCAGCTATTCTGGAACATACTCGACGGTCTACGCACTGTCCTTACCTTTATATGGCCTTTCCAATCATCACACTATGGTTCAGGTATGACGGTACCTTAGGGAAGGTAGTACCGTTGTCCGGGAAGATAAAAAGGAAGACTTCCAACACTAGGCATAAAAAGGAACGATGTACAAACTCGAGACTTCATTGCGACGAGTATAAAAAGGGACAACGTCCAAGGCCGATAGTTTATTTTAACTACCAACACCGAGCGAGAAAGATGAATACTTTCAAACAGCAAGTATCAAGCGAGAGCAAACTAGAGTGCGATGCTTTGCCTTGCGATGTCAGGGATGCCGTACACTGTGACCTCAGCGATTCAGTACCACATCATGGGAATTTTGCTATGGCTATACCTACCATGGAAAGTGATGCTGTACGTGTCAAACCTGACGGATAAGAAAGCGATGCCACTCGCCATCGTATATCTTTTCACTTTACTGGTTTTCATTGTGGATGTCATCATGAAACCATGCGGCTACCACCCTACGGATGTCATCTAACCCTGAGCAAACTCCTGCGGATTTCACCGTACCCTAATCAAAATGAAGCTGTGAAAGACGAATATTCGTTCCCTGTGCGTTTCCCTGAATACTGCCTTCACTGAAAGTCGATTCCAAACCTTCCGAGGAAAATTACCTAAATATCTGGAAGGACCTACCCCCGAAGAATTAGCCAGAGCCGGATTTATCTACTTGGGCGAAGGCGATAAAGTCAAGTGCTTCAGTTGCGGTTTGTCAATTCACGAGTTGGAGAAGAAAGATTCCGCTTACCTGCAACATGATCGATGGTCTCCACACTGTCACTACCTACCTTTAGTGGGGCGACCTCAATAATCTCTGGGCGGATACTTTACAAGAAAACATTCGTCGTTTGCCTGTGGAACTGAGAGAACGCATTTACAGAGAGTTTGTCAAAATACAAGTGAAACGAAAACTCAAAATCATTTCTCCATTTTTAAACTATACTCTTTTCCAAAGTAAACGGAGACTGATTATGGGAGGATACTACTTCAGTCACAAATATAAACGAGGTTATTGGCCACGACCCAGTGATTCTTGAATGGATACTTTACAAGAGAACATTCGTGGGTTGCCTGTGGAGTTGAGAGAACGCATTTACCGAGAGTTGGTCAAAACACAAGTTCAACGCAAAGAACAATTGCATCCGTTACGTCACCGATGTTTAAACCACTGATACCTGGATGCTATAAGAGGACCGATTCAAATAAAAATGTTCAAATGGTCAGACATTGATCAACTCCTCTCGGACGATAAGTGTTTTATTGTTGTTTGTGATTTTTTTTTTACTATAAGGTAGACTTATTGCAACGAATTCCAGAAGAAGAGTTAGAGAATTACCAAAATCTTTTACACAAGGTAAACTTAGTTCAAGAGGAAGCTTCTGAACGTGTGTGATGTGCAAGTTAGTGACCAAACCATTTAGATTCGACACTGGAGTACGATCATCTCTGTGCAGAAAGTACACTTATAGATTCCTAAATAAGAGGGTACAAAACGGGCTACCATGCTACGACCTTTATCATTCGTGATACAACAGATTCCGTGGAAGAAGATCAATGACAGTATTCAAACAGTGGAGGATTACCATCGCATTTTAGGAGAACTGTGTCCATTGAATTAGGGTCGACGTGTGGTGTGTGTCTTAGTGACTTGCTTTCTGGGATTTCATTTACCAGCCAATTCCTTGTGGACTCATTACGAACAGTACATACCACTCAAAAAAGCATGAAAGTGGTCCCTTTAAATGTACACGAGAGACTCATTCTGTTAAAATCTTTGCGCTTTCATCTCAATACTTCTCGACCTCTACGGGAAACAAGATTCGTCAAATTTTAGGTACTGAAGATGTATACGACAATGTGTGTCTAGCTTGTGCCTTACAACCTCACTGAAAGATGTACGTGACTGGAAAAGTTTGGGCTTCGAGGCTTGGACAAAAGAAGTGGCACACTATGCCCAAGATTTGTAATCCTGACTTCAATCGTTCAGTATCCATGTATTTAACCATTTTGTTTTTATGTATTTTTGTCTTTCGTGTTGTTCACATTTACAGATTGCAATAAACGTGTCCTGAAAAAGTATAAAAACTCTTGTCTTGTCTGTCTTCGTGTCAAAAGTGACATTCCCTACACTACTATGGCTATCTCTACTGTCTCTTCTCCCTCTTCCTCCACTTTCAAAGTCATCGACGAAAGAAAACTACATCGTGCCAGTTGGGAGGCCTGGTATCTTCAGCATCCCTTTAACATGTTAATTGCCGGACCAGGCGGTTCAGGCAAAACCGAATTTGTCAAACGTTTGATCGAACATAAACATTATTTGATCGATCGTCCGCCTCAACGGATCGTGTAGTGTTACAAAGAGTGACAATCGGCGTACAGCCTTCTGCGAGAAAGTCAAGGTGATTCCATTGTGTTTGTGGAAGGCATTACTGGCGAAAACGACGGGATCGTGTCTGACCCCAGTCAAACACATCTGGTCATCTTTGACGACATGTTAGGAGAAGACGAAGAAGAAATTAAACTGTGGTTTACGCGCAAAGGTCATCATCGTAAATGCCAGTGTCATTTACATCACCCAAAATTTATTTCAACAAAGTAAAGCCCATCGCACCATCAGTTTCAATGATCATTACGTGGTATTGTTTAAAAGTTCTAGATATAAATCGCAAGTGCAAGTCTTAGCCAAACAGTTAGGAACACCTTGGCTGACACATGCGTACGACGATGCCACTCAAACCCCACACTCCTATTTACTCGTGGATTTAAAACCCACCCCCTCCCCCGATAATTTGCTATTTTGAACTCATCTGTTTCACCACTGGTGCCAAGACGGAGTGCCTGTCGTGTACACGTCCCCGTCGTCGACTTAACAACAACAACAATTAAAAATGTCTATAAAAACCTCGGTCACTTTGGGTCTGTCTCACATAGTGTCAACATGACGTCTCTTCAGTCTCATCTTCCCGTCAAATTGATTCGTGCCTTATACGGCATCAGTCGCGAAAAAATCCACAAATACGTGCTCGTGTCTTAGAAGCCAGTCTCAGAGAAGTCTTACTATGGTTTACTGTGACAGAACAATAATTACTGTAGGGCATCATTCACATTCCACATCAAACCAAACGCTTTTTTGAGAGAAACAAAGTAGCCTTGACGCAACTGGCCGATCCTAGCGCCTACACTCAAACCAAAAAGCAAATCATTTTGAAACCTGGAGGTTGCGGTTCTCTAGTAGGTGTCATCATTCGCTCCCTCTTAAAATGGGATCCCAATGCTCCCAAAGTCCTCCACAAGAAAAAGGTCACTTCCCGATGTACCTGGAAGAAAAAAAAAGAGCAACGGAATCAAGACCAGGTCACAGCCTCAGAAAAATCCCAAAGTCCTCCCCAAAGAAAAGGCCACTTCCCGATGTACCCAGAAGAAAAAAAAAGAGCAACGATGTCAAGACCAGGTCACAGCCTCAGAAAAAGAAAAGTCCCCAGAAAAGAACCCAGAAAACAGCTTCAACCCGCAAGAGAGATACTGCAGCCAGGACAAAACCTTACATCTGCAAACCACGACCTGCCGCAACGGTGACCGCGTCTCCAGTAGTCTCAGGTTCTTCCACTTCTCCGTTGCTGGTCATGCCAACCAAACCCAATATCGCACGTGTTCTTCCTAATTTGATGAAACATTGGAAACCTGCGTCTCCAAGAACTTCTCCTCCAGCGGTGACACCTTCTTCCTCATTAGCGGCAGTGGCCGCTGCTCACAAAGTACTTGCCCCCAAAATCAAAGTCTAAGAGAGATCGGGCATGTTACAGAGTTTACTGGATTTATCCAAGCAAGAACTGTCCCGATTTAGTCCGTTGCGAACCCCTCCACGACGCGTGATGACAGGCATCAAGTTGATACGAAGGAAAGACAATCAGTGGCGACGCATTCCAGTATAAAAAAAGACCTAAGGTAAACGATGGGGCTCAGTGTGTTTGTCCCCTCGAAGAATTCCACACTGTCACCATCGTCGTTCTTCTGTCCAAAAAGGAAAACGAAAAAGAAAAGGACAGTCACGTCATCCGAACAAATGCTTCGCCAAACATGGACGTTTATCCCTGAATATACGCAGTAGTCCAACGAAAAAGAGGAGCAACCAAAAGATATTATTTTTTTGGTCAAACCTTCTCAGTCAAATAAGATAAAAGGACGCGTGTCAAGCTATGGACTTCAGTGTATTTTTTTCCTCCTGAACCAAAAAGATGTCACCTCAAAGAAGTGTACACTACTACCATCGTCGTTCTCCTGTCGAAAAAGGAAAAGAAAAAAGAAAACGACAGTCATTTCATTCGAAAAACCGCTTAGCCAAGATTCGACATCATCCCCAGAAAAGATACACTTGTCCAAAGAAATGGAGAAGCAACCAAAGGGGAGTTTTCTTTTTAATGGATAAGTTAGTAAATGATTTAGCCAAAAAAGATAGATTACAAGCTCCAAAAAATAAAATAAGATAAAAGGATACATGTTAATCCATGGACGTCAGTGTATTTTGTGCACCAAAGATGTCCCCTCAAAGAAGTGTGCACCACTACCATCGTCGTTCTCCTGTCCAGAAAGGAAAAGGAAAAAGAAAAGGACAATCTCGTCATCCGAAAAAGCTCTTAGCGAAGCATCGACGTCACCCCCAGAAAAGACACACTCGTCCAAAGAAAAGGAGAAGCCACCAAAATGGAGGATTCTTTGGCAATTTTTGAAAACAAATCGTCACCTTTTTGACGTAGCGATAGCCCAAAAACATGATAAATGGCCGTGTGCCAAGTCATCCACCTTAGTGTATTTTTGGCGTGTGCCCCGGAACCAACCAACCAAAATACAAAGATATCACCACCAAAAGACATCCTTCTTCTACCCCCAAAGGAAAGAAAAGGAAAGGACTGCCTCCTCGTTTAGTCAAACATTGGGACATGTTGTCCGTCCTGTCCAAAGCTTCTTCACCCATTCGAAAAATACTCATTCAAACCGCACCCAAGGACGTCATCGATACCGTGCGAGAATGTTGTCTGAATGTCTTGAAATGAACGATACCCTTGTCTAAACACCAGAAAGAATGCTTAGCCAAACATCGACACGTTCTTCGCCAAATGGCCCAAACGAAAATACCCATCCGTCAAAAGAAAAAGATGTTGGTGCAACATGGAGGAATTTTCCCCCTGTTAGGACTTCTTACCAAATCAATAGTGGGACCCGCGTTCGGTATGTTGGGAAGTGTTTTACACGCCATAACTCCAAGATAAAAGGGTCAAGAAGATAAAAGGGACGTCTGGAGTCAAAAGATCTCAGACGTGACCATTGAAATCCGATGGAAGGACGAAAACTAGCTTTAGTGCCTTACAAACGATGGATTGAATACCATCGTTAGCAAGAACAACGGACCCCGCATTTACCTCCCAATCCTCATTTGACCGAGATGTCCTAGTTACAACACGAATTGCAATCGTTGATGGATCGCAGCGATTTGTCAGAAACGGAAAAATCACAAAGGTATGGTCAACTGTTGCAACGACTACAACTCATTCACCAGAAAGCTTTAGACGATACAGCTCAACCTACTCTGAAAGATTGTAAGACTCTGATGAAAAGTCGATCACCGCCACCACCACCGCAGCAGTCAAGACAGTCGTAACCCCACGGATGCGTGAGGAAGAAGAGGCACGAGAAGTCTTTCAAACACCGTCAGCAGCTCCCATCCCTAGTAAAATTGCATCGCTCTTGTTGACGGCTTCCCTACACCCCATCGAGAAGAACTTAAAGCATGGGTTAAAAAGATGATGTCCACTCCTTCTTCGACAGAAGTCAAAAAGGAAGAAGGAAAGCCAGAGGTGAATAAAGAAAAGAACACCAAAGAAATCCCATTACCGCCACCACCACCACCAGCATCACTACCTTCCACTTCTACTCCCGTGGCACATCGTACACGTAAAACAGTTTCCAAACCACCCCCTCGTCCCATCCAGAGTAGTATCCGTGAAGAGTGGATAACCTACAAAAAAAATGGAGAATTTGTTAGCCGGCATTTACTACGATCCATCCCATCCTGAAGGTTACAGAGGAGTTCAGAAATTGTATCGTGCTGCCAGAACTCGATTGAAAAGTGTCCGTTCACCTCAAGTGCAACGATGGTTACAAGAACAAGCCACGTACACCTTACACAAACCCATTCGACGAAAATTTTCCAGAAGCCGCACCCGAGTGGAGGGCATCGATCATCAATGGCAAGCCGATTTAGCCGATGTCTGGCATTTGGCCCCTACAATCGTGCTACAAATATTTGTTTTGTGTCATCGATCGGCGTCTTTTCCAAATTTGCTTGGGTCGTGCCATTGACTTCCAAATCGAGAAGTGAGTTAGTGCGAGCCCTCAAACCGGTGTTGAAACAAAGCGGTCGTCACCCTCTTCGATGGCAAACCGACAAAGGCACCGAATTTCTGAACCAAGCTTTCCAAACAGAATTAAAGAAACGTGACATTCGTTTTTTTCACCACCGAGAATCCCGAATCCAAAGCTAAAATCGTGGAACGTTTTCAACGCACCTTGAAAGAACGCATGTGGAAATATTTTATAGATCAACACACTCTCAAGTACATCGACGTCTTACCTCACCTAGTGTTACGTATATGTAATTAAATTGCTTGTGTGTGAGTTTTAAATTCTTTTTTTAGTTTTGTTTCATTACATTTTATTGTAATGATAATTTTCACGGGATTTGACTATCTTCATAAAATTCAGTCTTTTGTGTTGACCTCATTAGAGCGCAAAAGTGTTGCTTTATTACTATTTTTAGTTCACCTTGGTTGAGAGATTTGTAAACACTAAGTGAAAATGATTGGTTATTACCAAGGTCATGTTCGGCCCACGTGTTAGGTAAGTTGCAAACAGCCTTTCTTTTTTATTTATTTACAGCGTGAGAATCTGATTCTTAGCTAGGGCTATTCTGGCCTACGTGTAAATTGGCCTTTTTCTTTTTACTGCGCTGTTCGATGATTAAGTGACCACGTGACCCATCACGCGTGTCTGAAATGACGTTTTAGTTGGGTTTAATACTCATATCTCAGTTAAATTTTGTCAGTCGTAAAAATATACCTTCAGGCCGAAAGGTATTCTTGTTGTTGCCATGTGAATTGAGTTTTTTATTTAAAATAATTTATTCACCCTGGAACATATTCTTCTTCAACGAAATACTTGGACAAAGACATTCACTAAATTATTCGGAATTCAAAAGCCGGAATTATGTTCTTGGTGACTCAACAGGGAACTGTTGACACATCAACACAAATCAGTTATAGAGGAACTTATATTGGAACTTCGTCGAGATTCGAAACTGGATTCAGTTAGAACTTCTTAGTGATAGGACTTATATTTTTGAATTCTAGGATTAATTTTTGGATTATGTTCACAAACCGTAAGTCCTATACTTTTACCTTGTTTTATAGGGAAATAAATTATTTTGTTAAACTTACAAAGCTTGTTGGCTTCACTATTTTCTTTTGTTACTTTTGTACGAGCCTACACGTAACACTAGTCCAAGCGTGCAACCAGTCTTACCATCTGACGTGCCCCCCAAGAAGTGACTCCCGACAACAATGTGACCGTCCTAAGCGTCTGTTTGGTACGTCCCCGACGGTGACTGTCCCCAAGAAAGGTGGAGTGTTGGCAGTAGGAGATTGGGTGCGCATTGGCAAAACCAAGCGTATTTTCGACAAAGGTTACTTACAAAACTGGTCCATCGAATTGCTTCGTTTCACTGAACGAGTGCGTGGCCACCATCCTGCCGTCTATAAATTGGAAGACATGAACGGGGAAGTGTAAAAAGGAACGTTTAACTTACCCGAGTTACAACGTGTGACTAAAAAAGAAGACGAGGTGTACGACATCGAAAACATTCTCGATCTAAGAACCCGTAAAGTGGGAAAACGACGTGTCAGTGAAATCAAAGTACATTTAAAAGGATATCCGCCGAGATCGACGCTTCACAAATCATCGACTATTAAAAGAAGTGACCATCATGCCCTTCAATACAGCCTCAACCGCTACCATTACAGCAGTGACCACTCCTTCACCGAGTTCTTCTCTGCAAGATCTACAAAAACAACCCTTGTGAGTGTGGTGTGGATAACGTGTGCCTAAAACACAAATCGTCTTTTTCTGCCAAATCTTTGTGGTGTATTGTGTCATCGGTGCTGCCATTGCCAGTTTGAGTTTGCAACAAGGAGACAAACAATTGTGGACCATTTTACTCAGCAGGTGCATCGGTTACCATCTTCATAATCCTTCCCTGAAACATTCCTCTAACGGGAACAACGGGAGCCTTACGCCCAACGTCAGTCACCCTCCCAAAAGTCACCATAACCATCACAACAATTCCTCTTTTAGACACTCCTCTGACCTCCAGTGACCCCTCGTACACTAGAACTCTGGAATTATGAGCAGCCAATTTTACTTGACGTTACCCAGTGACAGTTCCATGGAGGTGTTTCCCAATAACACCTTATGCTGTTTGACGGCCAAAGTATCCCAGGCCATCCAGCTGGATCACGAAGCCCATTGGGAAGTGGCTTTGGTGGACATCATTGACCCTACACAAGTCCTAAATGTCCGTCCAAATCAAAACACTTTTAAGGTCGAAGTTTTTGACGAGAATGTGCAAGATTACTTGAATAGAAACGAAACTGTAGATGCCTCTATGAAACGAAAAGTGTCCTCCACTACTCCACGGTACATCTATATCTTTAAAATTTCCGCAGGCTATTATTTTAGCGGTCAACGTCTGGTGAACGCAATTGCTACCAGATTCAATATGCTGTTTGGCAAAGCCTTGAAGAAAACCAGAAAAAGTGTCACCATCGAGTACCATAAAGTGGCTCGTCGATTACTGATTAAATTTCAGGACAAAATATTGGGCATTACATTTTGTCCTCAACTGATTGACACTTTGGGTGGAGACCTCAAGACAACCAATGGTAAAGACATGCCAGTCCTTGCAAACAACAATACTTTTGGGCAGTATTTTCGTTTTCCGGTAGAACTGAACCAAGGACTCAATTTGATTTTTGTGTACCCCGATGTGGTGGAGTACAAGGTGGTGGCACGCACAACCGCACAGTTAGTGCGTGTCATTTCTTTCAAAGTGGATTCTGCCACAAACGCTGACAAGGAAGGTGGAAACATCTATCATGTTCACCGCGAATTTGTACATCCTCACCATTTGCCCGTCAGTAAGTCATATTTCGACACTGTCAACATTACTATAAAAGGAGATCTGGGACAAAACATTCCATTCACCAAAGGGAAAGTCACGGTGAAACTACATTTTCGAAAACGATTCTCTAACGACTCGTAAGTCATGTATCCAGTGTACCGAGGAGTCTCTCGACAGCGAGGACATGGTTTAGGAGATATGCTGAAATCAGTCGTTCGTTCAGTAGCCCCAGTTTTGAAACCCATGGTGACACGGGGATTGCACGCCTTGAAAGATGCCGCGTTGACGTAAGGCAATGAATTTCTCCAAAATGTCATCATTGACAAACAAAACCACAAAGAAGCTTTCTTGAGAGCAGACAAAAAAGTCTTTCTGCAAACGGGGAAGGACATTTTGGGCCCGCGAGAAACTCCTATAAATGCCCCGTACGCTTCCGAGTCAGTCATTCCTGCTTCCCTAGAGCCACAACAAGGACAAGGCAGAAAGAGACGACGACGAAGACACCCCTTCATAGGACTTCACACTCCCAGAGCTAGAAAGACTATGAAAAGAAGAACCGTCCGAGAGTTAGACGTTTTTGATTATTAAAAAACAGAGAGCGAAAGAAAGAAAATGATGCACCGAGTCTTGCGCCTGTTCCAAGTCGGAATTGGATCTGTTTGACATGCCACCCACCATGATGACGATGCAAGAATCCCAATGGGTCGAATTTCATCCCGTTTCCTCTTTGACGGATTCAGCTCCCATCGAGTTTAAAATCGAAGGACAGCCCGAAGATTACATCGATCTGAATAGCAGTTACTTGTACTTGAAAGTGAATGTAACCAAAGCGGACGGTAGCCATATAGGTACCGACGATAAAGTAGCACCCGTCAACAATTTTATGCATTCTTTGTTCAGCTCAGTGGATTTGTACTTGAATAACAAACTGATCAGCAGTAGCATGGATACTTACGCTTACCAAGCGTACCTGGAAAATCTCTTGAAGTACGGAATAGAAGCCAAGGAAAGTCATCTGAATGATTGCGTGGTATGGGAAGCTGAGGAACCGGATCAGTTCGACGAGATAGATACAGATAATGATGGATTTGTTTATCGTCAAAAGAAAATTGCAAAAATCCAAAGTTTAGAAATGATCGATTGTTTGCATTTGGACATGTGGGTACAAGAGAAGTATTTGTTGAAAGGAGTGGATGTCCGCCTGAGACTGAATCGCAGCAGTACCGCTTTACATTTTATGACTAATGATTCTTCCAAATACAAAACC
Organism: Megalonaias nervosa; assembly: GCA_016617855.1. NCBI lineage: Eukaryota > Metazoa > Mollusca > Bivalvia > Unionida > Unionidae > Megalonaias > Megalonaias nervosa. Next base: position 4,810 of record JAECUM010017892.1, on the reverse strand, counting down.
ATCATTTAAGAAGCCCGACTCTACTTGCGACGCGTGGAAGTGTTCCCTAAAGTGGGCAACGACATCAGTCACACGTTGAGCAGAACGACCCCCAAGTATCCGATACGACGCGTGGAAGTGAACACCTTCACCATTCCCAAAGGACAGCGATCCTTGATCGAGGATCATCTGTTTCAAAGACAGTTACCGAAACGTTTACTCATTGGCATCGTCGAAAATTCAGCATTCAACGGCCCCCCCCCCAAAAAAAAAAATCCTTTCTGCTTTCAACACTTTGGTGTGACCAAGATCAAAGTCAGTCGCGATGGCAAGACCTTGTGTACCAGACCTTTCGAACCTGACTTTGACAAAAAGAATTACTTGAGATCGTACTTGTCCCTGTAAAAGCTACCGGGCAGTTGGGGACCAACACTAGCCACGGCATTACGTACGAAAAATAAGCAGGAGGTTACGCATTGTGGGCTTTTGATTTCACTCCAGACCAAGGCAGCGACGAGGGACATTTCCACCCTATAAAATCCGGCCAGATTCGTGTGGAACTTCAGTTTGCAAACCCAAGCCCAGACAACACGTTGAACGTCATAATGTATGCCGAACTCGAAAATACCATAGAAATCAACAGTTTGAGAGAAGTGATTTTATACTATTAAAGACTATGGAAGACTCTTATCCCTCTTTGAACTGTAGAGAATCTCTGGAAATGGAGTAGGAGGATACCGTAGATGCAGAACCCGAAGACGAAGACGATGACGAAGAGGACGTGGTCGTCACGTCCAGATGGCCAGAACAAGAACAACATTTAGTGTCCTGTTTTGCCAAAGACCTGACAGATAAAATTACGGAATTGACCAAAAAAGATTGCTGTGGATATCAAAACGATCATCCCAGTCAAATTCAACACGATTAATGTCTGATGATGTGTCAAGAAGAAAAATTGGACGAGTATCTGGACGACGCTTGGGGTCTCATCTGGGAAGAAGAGGTGTTGCAGCAGTGGTATAAAGGCTCATTCCTACCCTCCATTGACTACTCTGGAGATCTATCGCTCGAAAATCTCTTGCCCCAGAGTGCGGAGACGAGACAAAGAAACGGTTACTTGTCAGAGATTTTCAAGCAAAAGGTCAGAATTGAACTGATAACTTATCATTACCTGTGAAAAAAAAAATAACAACAAAACAAGAAGAAAAAATGGATACCTGGAAACTTTATTACCTTTTGAACAACAGTTCGTACACTGCTTCTTGGAATCCTGTGGTGTGTGCTAATGATGAATTACCTCATGACAAACATCAAGACCATCAAGCTTATGTCATCAACACGGACGACAGTCATCTCCCAGGAACCCACTGGGTAGACGTCTACTTCCCTAAAGAGGATTGTGTCGAGTATTTTGATTCGTATGGATTACCACCTTTGGAAGACGATATTATCGGTTTTATGAGAAGAGATGCCCAGACGACACGATTCAATAATGTGAAATTACAAGGCACAGATTCCATGGTGTGTGGACAATACTGTATTTTCTTCATCAACGGAGTCTTAGATATACTTTAGAACATTTAGTGACTTATTTTGATCGTAACTCTTCTAGAAACGATGAGAAAGTAGATCGATGGTTTTGTGACCGTTATGGCCATCTTTTGTCTTTAGCTAGGAAACGTAGTGTACATCAATGGCCTAATGACTTCCATCAGTGGAAATCTAACTTGACTTCACAATGTTGTTAACCTTGTCAAAAATAGTTTGTTTGACGTTAATTGTTAGTTCTTAGTTGTTTGTTGAATAAAAAAATGTTGTGTTTTGAAAAAAAAATGTCTGTCGTTTATTTTCAAAATAAACTCTGAATATATGCTCTTTGACTTCTCTCTATATCCCTCGACATGACATTAGTTATCATAGCGTTCCGATCCAACAAAAACCCAGTAGGGATGTTTTCTAGATGACATCATTCCCATGGTCTTTAATGAACCAATCCTTCCACTCCTAACAGATCAGCTTGACCAAACACCAACTAAGAAACCTATCGCGATTCAAATTTTACCAAAATCTAACTCAGACATAAGCTCAGCACTCCAAGTACCCAAAAATAAGGAAAAGCCTTGCCCTAAAGCAATAATAAGGGATGTAACCACAACAACCACAACCAAATCATCCGAACAAAACTCAACAAACATAATTAACAACAGCAAAGGAAAAATGTCAACGTACCATTACAGCCAAACACAAGGCCCCTCTAACGTCCTTAAAAACAGCCCAAACAATACAGAGAAAACACACAAAGAACTCAAAACTACGGAAATCAACAACTCATGCAAGGAAAAATTCATGAAGGTTCAGAGCTATAAAGATAAAGGGAAGCAACCCATGAAACGAAGTAACACAACAACCAGAAATGTACAAACCAACCTAGAATCAAACAAAAACCGCAAAGTAAAAGATGAATACCATTCATTAGAACACACGCTTTACATTAGCAGTCATTCCAGCCAACTACTAAATCTAATCACCAACAGTATAAGAGGGGCACTACTCAAGATCCATCAGGGGCAATTCAAGGTGATACGGCCCAACACCAGCTACCTAATTATCAAGTGTAGTACTCTTAGTCAGGTAGCCAAGTTCTTGGAAATAGAAAACCTGTGCAATCTAAAAGTAAAGGTAGAAATACACAGATCAATAACAACGGCCCAAAGCAAAACGAGCAAACCCAACGTCCAAAACAAACCAACTAACAAAACAACGCAATCGGAAAACACTGCCGCATCAGCTACACCCCAAGCTACCTTGTTTAAATCAGTACTTAAGCTAAAAGGACTAAACAAAGGAATGGATATCAACACAGTAAGAAGCTTAAAGAAAACGGGACGAAATTTGACTAAGCATACGAAATCAAAATCCACAATGTTGTGGTACTTGAATCAAAAACACCACTGCTACCACTGGCAAGGCTAGGTTCTTATGGCAAATATTACAAACTAGAAAAATTCACTAACAAACCAAGATTTTGCAATAAATGCCAACATTGGGGACATTTTACAAATAAATGTCGTTACCCTCCAAAATGTGGACACTGTGGGGGTCCCCACAAAGGCAAATGCACCAAACTAACTGAAAAATGTGCAAATTGCCACGGTCCACACCTACCTAAATCAACAGAGTGCATTTACTACACGAAAGAACAAATAACGATGGAAATCATGAACACAAAACAACTAACATACAAAGAGGCAAAAAAATTAGCAAACACACAAATAAGCAAAATTAAGGCAAACGACTTCAGCACCCCCATAAAACCAAACTGCAAAATCAACACTACACCAAATGGAAACAAAACTAGGGAACCAACCAACAGCCAACAAAAAGTTAATTCTATCACAGAAACACGGAAAGGAAAACTAAAGTAATGAAAACTCCAAACCCTATCAACAACACCAACAAAGAAAGGGTAAGCACCCCCATGGAAGGTACCCCAGTAATAACAACGATACCAATGATCCAATAATTGATGGCGGAGATGGTCAGAATCTCACAAACAATAGGAAACTTCCTTGCAACAATCAATTCAATAATTCAAAAACATCAACAACCAGATCAACAAATCCGACAACATAATCTAATAAATAAACGACCAATAAATTCATGAATAGCACAACCAAAAGAAACCTAGTAATATGGCAGTGGAATTGCAGGGGCATTAGAAATTACCTCCCTGAACTTAAAAGTAAAATAAATGACCATGATACCAAACCAGACATAATATGCTTACAGGAAATCCATCTCCCTGAAAACCCAAACAACCTACCAATGATACCAGGACATGCATCGGGTTTCTTTAAAAATCGTAATAATGGGAGAAAGGCAGGGGGTCTCGCAATTTTCGTTATCAAAACCCTACCTAACACTGCCAGCATAACCATACCAACCTTACCAGGTAGTAACGAGACCTTCGAAATCCAAGCAATAACAGTAAAGACGGGAGCCAAAAACATTCAAATAATGAACATATATCACCCGGGAGGAAGTGAGAATATAATCAATCTAACCACATATAAGCAGCTTACTCAACATAACACCAAGGATACTATAGTCTGCGGGGACTTTAATGCTCACAGCGAGCTGTTGGGGAGGGGTGAGGGGTGAAGGGAAGAGATAAAAGAGGAAAACTGGTCGCTATATGGACAACCGAAGCTAACATGACCATCCTCAATGATGGGTCACAAACTAGAATTAACCCAGAAAATGACTCACTCTCGGCCATCGACCTCACCATACGCTCGCCTGAGCTTGCACAGATCAGTGATTGGAGGGTGGATCAAACCAATACACTCGGCAGTGACCACTTCCCAATCAAAATCACCCTGAAGAACGCAGTACAACTAAACCCCATCACCAAACAACCCAGATGGAGGTATGATAAAGCCGATTGGCAACAATTTAAAACTATACTAAATAAGATCAATACTGTAGAACTCGAAAGCAACAACATCAACACTTATTATAATTAACATCGTTTCCACCATACAAGAGGCAGCAGAAAACAGCATACCTAAAACAACCGGGACCCACAGAAAACAAACTGTCCCATGGTGGAATGAAAAATGCAAAGTAGCCCTTAAGGAGAAAAAGAGAGCACTACGTAAATTCAAAGGAACAAGTACCTCCCAAGATTTCGCAGAATGCATGAATAGGGAGAAACAACTAAAGCAAATAATTAAGGAAGCCAAAGAAAAAACTTGGCAAGACTTCTGTACTAAGCTAAATATTAAAAGAAGCTCAAAGCAAGTGTGGGATAAAATTAAGATCATTAGAT
>JAECUM010017891.1:0-17136 GCA_016617855.1 Megalonaias nervosa | reverse complement strand
CTTGGTTACTGTGGTCTGGTCAGCAAAAGTACACAGTGATGAAATCTTACTGTGAACAATGTGACTGAGTTGTAGAGTTACATGGTCCAGGCTGACATGGAAAGTAACAATGTTCCATGTCTGTTTTCACAGGGAACTGAAGTGCAGGAAAGGGATAGGAAACTAATTAGTGACCTGGACCTAGAAAATGAAACATGTGAAAAACATCATGCTATCAAAACGAGAGACACAAATAGATAATGCTTCCTCTCCAACACTCAAAAAAGCAGTGCTGATAAAATATTTTTTTCAATTGATTTTCAGAAAATTTCACTTGTCCCAACCTACATTTTACTTGTTCCAAAACTTCATTGTCTTACCATGGTTTGATGAGATGTTTGCTTGTTAATCCATACTAAAAATAAAATAAACACTGTACAACATATTTATTTCTTCAAAGTGTTTATTTGTTAGTCTTTGGCAAGGTATATATTTCTTGATCCAATATAGTAGCATTAGAACTTCCAGTGGAAAGAAATTTACTGTAATTCAGACCTTCCCTACCTTCTCCCATAACTTGATCAACTGACAGAACAAAGTATCTTGTCTGTCTAACAATTAGCACCCACTTTAAGTTCTTCTCCTAGAGCACATGCAACAACTACATATCTGAAAACTGTCTTTCATACTGGGCTAGAGTATGGGCTGTGCCAAAGAGAGCTCTCATATTATTCATTTTTCATTTCATTCTCATTTAGTTTTAAAACAGCCTTTCCAAGTGGAGTGTTAGCAACTCTAATTTCATGGACTTTCTTCACATGATGGAAAAGTGCCATGCACATACTGTGCTGCACAGGCTTGATGAGGTCCAAAACTATCATGAAATTTGCTTGATTAAATCCTGAATTTGTTACTTCCACTGACAAACTAGTCCAATTTGGGATATTGTTCGCAATAACTGCAAAACGTCTTTTCTCCCAAGTTAATGAACTCAAGCCATGGATAGTCATCAACCCAATGTGGATGAACATTTCTCTGTCTCTTAGCTGTGTATAATGAAGTAATAAAAATCAAGACTCATCACTGTCATAAATCAGTTCATAAAGAAAATCGATGCTTATGTTGATACAGTGTCTTTCAATAATTTCATTGCACTGATTCAGTGGATTGAAATCTTGATGCTTAGAATAACATCTGTCCATTTCTGCCATGGGATTTATTGTACATCATCCAGTGCAAGATGTTGGTATATAATCAGTTGATTCAATCGACAAATCCATTAACCATAAAAGGGAATGGCATGTCACATTAAATGATACATCCTACAAAAGACCACATGTTAACTACTATGACTAAAATTGATTAGCAGCAGCTGGTATTTTTAGTAAGATGTCAGCTAAATTAGTGACCTCAGATTAGTGGATTAACTTTGAGCCCTGCATGAGAAATATACCAGATGCCATTCCATAATCACAAATATGACCAGCCCCCTAACATAAGTAGCCCTAACAAAATTTTCAAGATGGCCATAGTGACAGCCATAGTGGAAGTCAGATCAGCACCATTCTCATTATGACTAACTAGACATCATAAGTAGTCTTTCAATGATAACCACACGTTGATATTACCATTCAGTTGTGATAGCATGATTTCCCAAAATGGCCACTGTGGTTGCCATACTGAATGTCTGAACAGCACCTTTTCCATTAAGTACCAACAAGGAATCATAAGAAGTCATTCAGTAAAAAAACCCAGAAAACCATGTTGATACGACCATCCATTCAGGATTAGCACTACCAAGATTTTCAAGATGGCCACTGTGGTAGCCATGTGAAAATCAGATCAACACCATTTTCATTTAGGACTAACTAGACCCTGTAAGAAGTCGTTTGGTGAAAACATAAGGGCTAATATACCCTTATGCAAATCTGATGCTATGCACTGCCATTATCATTGCGGTTACAATGACCATTCATTAAAGGCTAAAATGTGTTAAAACATCATTCAAAGTTTAAAATGAATACTTCAGTGTAGACCTAACTTTTTAAGCTCTATCTTCTGGAAGGAAATTTTCAATGACTGTTTTGCTGTTTGAATGTTACATCAGTGTTCACAATTTGCCATCTTATCTTTGTCATTTTTGTTCATTATTGTTAAAAAAAAATTTCATTTTGCTTTATGTAGTATAGGAAAATTCTGACCTTCAGGTCGAATATTCCTACCCTACAATGATGCATAGAAAGGGTTCTGTTGGTATCTACCTACCTCTCTGAGCAAGCATTGGTGGCCTGTTGAGCAGCAGCAGCCTGATTTGCCACTTCCACTAAAATGATAAAAAGTTTGTGTGAATCAGTCCTTTAATATTTTTAACCAAGATGGCAAATACTGTTTCTGTGTTCTTCATCCCCTCCCCATACCCCAAAGTGCACCATACCATTAAAGCATAAAGTGTTTAATAAAGCTGATGGTGTATTAAGGTGCAAGAGCAAAGATTCAAACAGTTTATTCATGTGATCAGCTCTGATGGCCTTAGCAGTTTTGGGTTATTTGATACACTTTTACTTATGAGCTCTACCAATTGTTAGATTTCATGTGTGTGTGTGTTTGTATGTCTCTCTTAAAATGTTTTGCATGATGTGTTATGGAGAGACCTTAAGTTGTTTAAGAGTGAAATTCTTTTTGTTTTATCTCTGTTGTTTTAATTTTAAAACAACTACATCAGGCATAGCAGAAGACATTGAAGGCTTCTTCCCTTCAAAAGTAGCTCCAAGCACATGGACATCATGACTGTATCAACTGGGACAAGACAAACAGACTGAGATAAGAAAAGTAAGGTTAGCAAATCTGTTACATGGGTGAGAAAGAAAGCTCAGCTGTGCTCGTATGTTGAAAATTGGGAGAAGTGGGTTGAAACAAAATAGTGTTCTAAAATGTGCAAGATTATACACATTCTTCTAAAAAGCAATATAAAACAAAAGAAATACAAATTAAACTTTATGAAAATAGTAATATTTTCTTCATATAAAAATTTGCAAATTTGTATAAAATTTTGTCCCTGAAGGACAACACTGAAAATGGGTAACTTTCAAAAAACACATTCTTCAGGAAAGGTATGTAATGCTACTTTATCGTAAAATAAAGTAGTAAAACATTCATTCAAAATTTACCAGTATTCAGTCTAGAAACCTACAATGATAATGATGCTAATTGGGCTGTAAGGCACTGAATAACATTCACTTCACTGCAAAAATCTCACAGTTTAAGGTGTAGTGTGAATGATTCAATAACTAATTATATACTAGTTTTGACTACGATTTGTAAGATAGTGGATGTCTGTCAAGCACCATTTTCATTCAAAACTATCTAGACATTGAAAAGAATGTGTGTGTAAAGGTTCATGCAATCTTCCAAATAATTTAGGAGAAGCAGTAATAACAAACTTGCGCTAATGGCCCACTGACCAACAGTTAAAAACCACAAGGCAAGTTGCATTCAAAAACTTATGTCCAACACTGCATTTTGCTGCAGGACAATAAAGCAATAACTCAAATGATGGCCATAACATGTATAGAATTTCACTGAGATCCACTGAAAAATGTCAGATTAGTATTGTTCACAAGATTATGTCATACTCTGTATCAAACTTCAAGTATAAAAAGGCAATAACTCTTCAGATGATGATCATATTTCAAATTCCGTGGCTATAAACTGAAATATGTAAGACTACTTACTGACACAAGATTTTGTTATACAATGCATAAGTCTACAAGGCAAAAGGAGCAATAACTCTAACAAGAGGCCCAAGTGGCTTTGGAGATCATCCACTTGACTGATATCTGCCTACCAGTATATATTCCAACTGTTAGTGGTGTATAATTAGCACTGCTCATATAAATATTAAATACTTCTATACCTGGATGCTTACAGCCATATTTGGCCAAGCTCAGTTGAGCACTTTTTTTTAGAATTCATTCAAAGTGTTTTCTTCTTTTTGTAAAGGCGGACAACATTTCTGATAGCAGATTAGCATCAACTAACTCTGTGCCTGGATGTTCTCTCATTTTTCATCAAATTCTGTTCATTAGCATATGACGACAATTGGGCTGTAAGACAATGAATTCCACTTGCTTCACTCCAAAAATCTCAGACTACAGTGTAATCTAAATGGCCCAATAAATAATCAAATTGGTAAAAAGCATTATAACCAAATATCTAACCACCTACATGCTATTCTTGAGCAGTACCAAGATTTTCAAGAGTTCTTTTACTGCAACTCTAACCTAAGGTAAATGGGGCAAGAGCACATGTAGAAGAATGGTCTTAGCTTCATAATGTTCTTGCCAAGTATGATCAGAAGCTATCAAGAGGGTTTAATAAATGGATGCAAATGAAAGATTCAGCTAAAACCTTAACACATTCTTGATAATTGCAATTGTGCAACCAGCTGAACAGTGACTGCTATGTCTGACTTCCCACTAACATGGGACTGACAATAATTAAATTAGCTAGTGAGCTGAACTTAAAATGGGATGGATGGATGGACAAAAAGAGAGAAAAGGCAGACAGAAGCATTGATGGAGAGGCTCAATTAATATCCCATTTTCTATTAAAAGCATGGATCAAAAATGCAGCCCATTAATATAATGTAGATATGCTTTTATATTAAACAATTTGAAAGGACAATGTTGGAATTAAGTTCACAGAAGAGTAAACATTTCAAGATAAAAATCTGGGAATTTTAAAGAAGTCTAATCATATTTGGGTTTTATGTATTTTCCATCTGAACTAATACTTGTTACCTAATAAGTCTGATGTACATTGAACCCCAGCTATAACATGCTTTGTAAACTTGGATACAACATAATTATGATGTGGCTACAGAAATTTTACAGTAATTTCACAAATTTCTTAAAGTACACCAACAAATGTTTGCTCAGCCAACAGCACTAATTAGCAAACAAAGCAGCTGTTGAAAACATTTCTGACCCTAATTTATGTATCAATGTACATAAAGGTATAAAAAGAGACTATGAATGCCTGCACAATCAACTGGCATACACACTTGTGTACCAAAATAAAAATGCCACTGAATTAAGTTTACCACAGGAATTGCCATAAGCAATTTTGGTCACTGTCAAATCCATATATCTCCACCTTCAAAGTCAACCCCATAAATATTTCATTATTTTTCCACATTGTCTTTCAAGTAAGTTTTGAAGTCATTATATGGCTATATACACATGCTTAAAATCTGACTGTCCTTTGTATTTCCTAAAGGTGTGGTCAGAAAAATTGTGACGTTTTCTTCAGATCACTCAGATATCTTGTCATTGCAATGCTAATGTTAGGTGAACTGTAGCAGAACAATGACTGGAACAGAACAATACAAAAGTTGTAGTGGTGGAGGTATCTAAAGTTATAACCAAACATGCTACTCCGGAGGTCAGCAACCTATTTTACACAGCGTGACACTTTTTTCCAGATTAATTACAAAATGAATGAGCGCATGCCACTGGTAAAAGAGTAACACTGTTAAAATTGAGATTTCTGGCTGCCCTTCGAGTGCCACACAAAACCTCTTGACATGCCACCTTGTGGCATGCATGCTGTAGGTTGCCAACCCATGCTGCTCTCTACTTTTGCTCTACAATTGTACAATGTCAAAGTTACTGTATCAACAAATGCTTCAGTCAATGTTGGGCTTATTTTATTTTATCCTTCTTCTGTTATTAAAGAATGACTCAAATGTGACGTGCCTGCTATGTCTTGCTTCATCCTAATGATGATATGGATTGAAATATACCAACAGAAGAGTATGCTGAAGTTCCCAAGAAAGGACAGGCCATTCGTTAGATGACCTTCCACACTAAAAAGTAAGCAATGCTATCCTACTGAATGAAGCCCTGGTAAGACTTTTTTAGGTTTGGTGTTTTATGGCACAGCAACACAAGTCCAATAAAATATATGTCTTTATACAACGACAAAAAAATTATCATGTATCTTCCTCATATCAATGTTCTGAGTACATCCTTGGACATAATACATGTACAAACTACAGTTGCAAATCTAAAAATCAAAACACAAAAAATACAGAGAATGAACTTATTGATTGTACTTTTCCTGTTTAATAAATCACATGGTTACTAAATGCACTTTTCATTTCCACAGAAGCAATTGCTCCTCTGTACTTGGCATTTGTTCCCTTTATATTAAGAAATTATAGACCTGGTAGATGTAGTTTAAAGAATTATAAAGATGCAAGACACAATTTTCAGTCTCCTGTCAGATGTCCATATGTATGTGTGTGAGAGTGTTGTCTATTCGCTCATGCTCATCTTGAATGGAAAACTAACCTTTCAATTTTTCAACTTCTGCCTGAAGTCTCTTCTTACCTTCCTCACAAGAGCTCTGAAGAAAAAACAAGTAAAAATCATGAAATTGTTATGGAAGGACTCACCAAATGTGTGTCCAATTTATTTTGAGATGGTTTTGTTTTGGCAGACTTCACTTTTTATCATGACTTCTGAAACAGGAATTGCAAGACTTGTATCAGTGCATGCCACCAACAGTATCTATTGTTTTTTTCCCTCCAGCATAGAAAGCTACCAGTTTCCTTGTTTGCACAACCTGAACACACAGCTCAATATGTTCTCCTCTACCATAGAAAGCTACCACTGTTACTTCCTTTGCATAACCTGAACATACAGCTCAATATGTTCTCCTCTACCATAGAAAGCTACCACTGTTACCTCCTTTGCACAACCTGAACATACAGCTCAATATGTTCTCCTCTACCATAGAAAGCTACCACTGTTACCTCCTTTGCACAACCTGAACACACAGCTCAATATGTTCTCCTCCAGCATAGAAAGCTACCACTGTCACCTCCTTTGCACAACCTGAACATACAGCTCAATATGTGCATGCAGATTAGCAATTCTTATCTGCAGTTTCTTATTAACAAGGGTGCCTAAAAGGCATATTTTTAAGAAAGTAGAAGAGGGCTCGGTTTCCAATGTGTACATTAGAAGACATTCAAATCAGGTTTGCAAGGCTTAAAAATTAAGGAAAGCAGCCAAGAACAAGTATGCCCATCCTGTAATTAACAGTTAATTATCAGTCTATGTAGGCACTAGTAAGACATGACTGACTCTTGAGATTATTGGCCAATGGGTCTCAGTGACCTTGACCCTTCTGTTTGGTTATGTTGGAACAAATATTACTGTGTAGAAGTTATTATTTACACATAGCATGATGGCAACCTGTGACTTTTATCCTAATTAGTGCAAGCAATCCACACATTAGTCAAGGGACATACTCTGGAACAAAACTTATTCCGCAAAACTCCATATTTTTGGGAACTTAGATGACCCTGATCTTTGTCCTAATCACCCCAAAATCAAAAGACCTATTTCATGCCTTAGGTGTAAGCCTTCACAAATGTTGGTGAACTTATATAATCTAGAACCAAGGTCACTATGCAACAAACATTTCTTTCAGTCAGTTACCTTGACCTTTGACCTCACAATTAATAAGCTTCTTTTTTTAGACAACATACAAGTCATCTACAAACTCTGGCAAAGGTATCATGGTTGAGAACTGAAATTTTTGTGCAGAAGCCATATTTCAACAGAGACTTAGATTTTGGACCTTTTAACTTCAAAAACACATCAGTCATACAGAAGTAATGTTATTATGTTATTATGAGGAACCAACATTTTTCTTCTTACTGCTCATGGGAACTTGACTTTTAAATCCCCAAAACAGCAGGCTTTTCCTTAGCTCAAGAACAAAACTATCCACTAAGTTTTATCCAAGCAGGTGATGTAAATCTACATTTACTGTGCAGAAACATTTTTCTTATTCCAGTCACAGTGACCTTGACTTTCTAATCCTGAAATGATAGGCTTCTTCCTTTAGCCCAAGTACGAGCCATCATCAATGTTTGGATGGAAAAGTGATGTGGAACTTGTATGATTGTCTTGACTATGGTTAATTTTTATACTGAAATCCTGTTATTTTTCAAGAAAAAGCTTGTGATCTTGATAGCAACAATCCATTTTAATTTTCTCAGTACAATAGTATGAGCAGTTATTTTTACAGTAACCCTGAAATTCCCACATCCATTGGTTGAATGTTGGAGGTCATGTTGAGCAGTAGAAATTTTGATGTCATATTTATCAGTTAAATTCCATCACTAGCACGGCTTGTGATATTTGGGCATTCAGAAACCTATAAACACAGTTTGGTGGAGCTGTTAATGGCCTGTCTACAAATGGCTGTGAGAAAGTATAAAGTCCATAGCAAGAGCAAAATGTACTGAAACTACATGCAGATGGCATACTGTTCTGCTGAGCACAAGACAACCAGGTTCATGCCAAACATGATAATGTTGCAACATTAAGTTTCTACTCTTCTAGGTATAGGAAGCATATAGCTGCGCAGAGAATCTCTGGCAATTTAAAATATCAAGGATGCCATGTGGCAGCAGGGGCATTAACATGACACCCATTTATCATGGGAAAGATTGAAAGCTGGAGAAGAGGTATATGTATGTCTCCCAAGATACAAGTCAATGACAAGGCCATTCAAGGATTTAGAAGAAGTGAGTATAGTTACATAACTGTTGACTCAAGGGAGAAATAGATCTTACGCTGAGACCATAAGTGACTCTGATGTTCCCAGATACTAACTGAAGAATCAGACCTAACATACATCACTGAGGATATCAAAGCCAAAAAGAACAAAAGTTGGAAATGTAGACTTACCTGAGCCACAAATCAAACCATTGTGGACAAAAGATGACAGTGAAAAGATATTCTCAGTTGGATGTATGCTTGGACAGTTCGTTCCATGTTGGATGGAAGAACATGTTCTCATTTAATTCTTGGAATGTCATGTACATACTTATACTAAGTGGCTTTTATTTTCAAATGGTATCAACAGAAACACTTAAGTATTTTGTTTTTTATTTTGTATGGTCTTCTTTAATTGTTAGTGCATTGTTTAGGATTATTCAAGTTAAAGTTTAATGAATAATAATTCAGCTGTCCCTTGCTCACATTTACACAAGTGTAATGGAACACTGGTTAAACAAATTAAGCAGCACATGTGAACAATACAAGAAGTGTAAAGACAACTGTCAAAAACAAAACAACCTTCACATGCTAATGAACATAAATACTGCTGATCCAATGAGTAAGGATGACACTGACAGAGCAATTTGACAACAGCTGGCCTAAGGACCTGGATGAAAACATTCTTTCACATGAAATATTTTGTGATCTGAATAAACACACAAGTCAATTTAATATAAATTAGTTTTTATCTTTTCATATTTGAAATACACAATTTTTTTTCAATGTACACTACTCCCTCGATAACTCGCGTCCTGATAACTCGCGAACCCGCTTATAACGAGGGGTCAAGCGTGGATCCCATTTTTAAACCAGAAAATACCCCAAAAATTGATCCCTATTTTTGAACTTGAAGAAAATCGCGATCAAAATTAGTAACAGAAACTTTGATATATCACTTGTTTTATCATCAAAAACAGTAGACAGGACCTGAAATTTTTATCAAGATTATGAAATATCAAATTTAAAAATAAGTCATACAATTTTTTTTACATCTTTCCAAACGGTAGTACACCGCAATTAATGACATGTAAGGAAATTTCGATCAATGAAAATGTCCCTTACGCAGAGTGGAGGCAGTACTTTAATAAATAAATACCAATTAAATTATTTTTTTTAATCAATTGAAATTTATGTTATAGTTCTATCTTTTAGTTCCTTTTAAGTGTAAACATCATAAATACAACTTGTCCTCTTGTAATTAAACGTAAAACATGCCAATATAACGTAACAGTTATGTCCGCGAGCATTTCTCTGAGAACCTAATTAGGTGCCGAGCGTGTTTTGATAACTGATTTGCGGAAGTATTTGTTGTTTTGCTGCACTGAATTAAAAGCTGGCCTCCTTTGTGTTACCACATTAATTATGTCTTTTGAATCAAATAAAGGAGCTGGAATAAAAGAAAAGTTAAAAGGCACGAAAATCCTACAAATTTAAAATCTAGCAGCCCCAGTCGTATGTCGGGTGAACTCAATTCATTTGATCAATCACTGTTATAAATGTTATTGTGTATGTAACATAAACTACCTTAAATTAACAGACTCATTGGCAACTGTGATCAAAGATAACCAAGCGAAATGAATACTTCATAAAATAAAGAGCTTGGTTTCACAGATACGGACCATTGTGGGCAAGCGAGTTTCAGAGAATTTTTGAACTGGCACTTAGAGATATCCTCACGGATGATAAGAAGTTTCATTATTACTTCCAATGAAATTATGACATCAATACTGTGCTAACTGAACAATACAAAAATTGAGATTCAACGCAGACGATTGTCTCACGAAATAAATTTCACGTTTTTGAAGAAAGGGGATCATGTTTGGTGGTGTATCAACAGTTAGTCTAGTTTCCCGCTCTTTTGACGCCCGATTTGGCAGGATACTATTAAATACCACTCCAGGAACCAGACTTATCAAGAACACAAAAAGCAGTGATGTAATACACAGATGTTTTGCGTACACATGATGGTTGTTGAAACCAGTGGAATGATCTTTCACATGTTGGACATTTTGAAAATAAATGTTATTTAAGCTGAATAACGCACAACTTTATTAGAAAAAGCGCATTATTAAAAATTATTATCGACGTGATTGTAAAATGAGCATTCAGATATTAAACAGCCCAGTTCCCTAACCCCCCCACTCAGCTGTTTGCTCGATATCTAAGCGATTTTTTTCAACTTTTGGAGGTCCCTGGGTAACTTGCACCCTCGCTTATAGTGCAGTCTATGTTTGTGGACCCTGTTGTGCATGAGTTATCGAGGGAGAGGTGTAGTCTGAAAATAATTGTAACAAAAAAATGGGTAATTTTGGGCATATGATAACTGGAGTCAGGGCTTGCGATTCCTTTTTTTAAGTCACCAAAACTGGGCCTGTGTTTTTGAGCATTGCCAGCGCAAGCTGACTGAAAAATTACACTTCGGAAATTTGAGACCATCCCAAAACAATATCACAAAATGCTTATAAAAATAAGATAAAACCAAACGCTGATAAATTGCAAATCCTATATTAGAACTAGAAAATTAGCAGTTTCCTCTTTTTTTGCCTAAATAAGACAGCAGACTCATCCTGTCAACTACTTTAACAATATTTAAAGGTTGACTGTTAATAAGGCTTTGTGAACACTTATTTTATTCATTTGCAGCATTGTCTGCAAATTAATAAATTAAGTGTTCACAAATCCTTTACAAATGCTGCAAAATCGAAGACAGTCTGAGTAGAAATGACAGCAAAATGGCATATCAGCTGGTGACAGATCTCACAACCCATAAACAAGGGAAAACTACCACAATCCAAGACAAATCAGGAAAATGCCTCACAGAAGATCAAGAGATCCTCAAACGATGGACAGAATACTGCTCAGAATTGTACAATCATAAGTCCCAAGGAGATCCAGCAGTACTAAATTGTCCTCTGGCAGAAGAAATTGATGACAACCCCATTATTTGTGAAGAAGTAGAAATTGCAGTTAGGTCACAAAAGAAAGGAAAGTCTGCCAGCATTGACAACATACCAGCAGAGCTCATTCAAGCGGGAGGAGAAGAGATAGTCACAGTCCTAGCAACAATCTTCTACAAGATATGGCAGACAGGAGAATGGCCCACCACATGGACTCAATCCCTGGTCATCGTGCTCCCCAAGAAAGGAAACCTACAGCTATGCTAAAACTACAGAACCATCAGTTTGATCTGTCACCTGAGCCAAGTCATGCTGAAGATAATTCTTAACAGACTAAAGCCACAAGCAGAGAAAATTATTGCTGAAGAGCATGCAGGCTTCCGAATAGGAAGGAGCACCACAGTACAAATCTTCAATCTCAGACTCCTTTGCGAGAAATACCTTCATCACCAGCCGAATCTATACCACGTCTTTATTGATTTTCAAAAAGGCCTTTGATAGGGTATGGCATGCAGCCTTATGGGCAACTATGATGAAGTACAACATCAGCTCAAATCTGGTGCTGGTTGCTGAGCACCTCTATGACAAAGCCACCAGTGCTGTCCTCATCAATGGCAGCAGAGGAGATTGGTGTTGAACAACAGCTAGAGTCAGACAGGGATGTAAACTGTCACCTACACTCTTCAACATTTTCTTGGAAAGGATCTTGGAGGATGCCCTGCATGACCACAAGAGCACTGTCGGCATCGGAGGAAGAACAATCACAAACCTTCACTTCACAGATGATATTGATGGATTAGTAGGAGACGAAAAAGAACTGACTGACTTGGTTGAACGCCTCGACACAACCTCCACAGCATACGGTATGGAGATTAGCACCGGAAAACCAAATTGATGACAAACACCACCAATGGCATCAGTGCAGAAATAAAGGTCAGTGGACAGAAGCTGGAAAAAGTCACAAGCTTTAAGTACTTGGTATCAATGATCACAGACGAGGGCTCCAAACCAGAACTACTTTGCAGGATTGCCCAGACAAATGCAACAATAACAAGACTGAGACCAATATGGAAAGAAACCAACATTGCTTTTGGTTTCAAAATAAGGCTGATGTGCTTGATTGTCATATCTATATTTCTGTATGCTTGTGAACTATGAATGCTCACATCGGATCTTCAAAGAAGGATTCAAACCTTTGAAATGAGATGCTACTGCAAGATCTTGGGCATCTCATACGTTGACCATGTAACCAATGAAGAAGTCCAAAACAGGATCCAATGAGCCATCGGATCCTATGAAGACATCTTGACCACTGTAAAAAAGCGCAAACTGAAGTGGTACAGTCATGTCTCAGGATCATCTGGACTGGCAAAAACAATCTTGCAAGGCACAGTGTGAGGGTGCAGAAGAGGCAGACAGAAAAAGAGGTGGAAAGACACCATTAAGGAGTGGACAGGCATGGAATTTGGAGATTCCCAAAGGGCAGTAGAGAACAGGGAATGATGGAGAGAACTGGTTGCAAAGTCAACTGTGGTGCCCCAACAACCTCTTGTGTTAAGGGATTGATGATGATGATGATGATTTTATTCATTTATTTAACAACTACAGTTGAGTCTCCATGTAATATGTAAGATGCATCAAAATGTTTCACAAGCAAATTTGTAAAATTGAAAACATTTGTTATCCAGTTAACTGTTTGCCAAGCATTATGTATCTATCTTTCTCCTGTAATTACCAAGTAAACAATAGATCACAATCATGTTTGGGTGCTACATTTCTGGTACACTGATAATGATTTTAATGAAATCCTCATAGTGGTTAATTGCTGGAGCCTTTTATTTCCAAACACAGACAACTGTCAAAAATATATCAGAAGTTATATTAATAACAATTAGCACCCACTCAACTTAAAATTGGCAATATACATCCAAAAAATTCTTTGATATGTTGATTGTTTTTAGTCTACTGGATCAGATTGCCACAGGACAGTTGAGAACCTGAATGTCTGCAAATACATACAAATATCATAATTAAAATCTAACTGATAATTTAAAATATTAAGATTTATTCCTTGTTTGTCAAAAACTGCTTTGAATTTCAAATATTCACATTACCATGTTCTTGTGAAACATTTATGCCTGACCTTGATACTGACTACAAGATAGAAAACTGGTGTATCCAGTGGCTATTGACCTCTGCAACTTTGGATATGAACTGCTGATGCATGCATGGAAAGCAGCATCACTCCAAGGCATGAACAACATGTCTCAACCATATAGCAAAACCTATATCCTGGAACAGTTGTGAAGCATTGCTCTTGCTTTGGGTGATGGTGCTTTCCATGCAAACATTCTCAGTTCAAATCTGATGTCAATAGCTTGGATATACAGGTGTTGTGTTCTGACTGGTATTAATACTAAAAAGTGAGTGTTCTGAAAGATTTAATTCCATGGTTCAAAATAAGATGGATTATACTTGCTGTCTGCATATCAAGGTCAAAGTAAATTTATTAATTAGTATCAAGTGACCTGATAATTATACTAATTAACAAAGCTGACACTACAGCATGAATTGTGCCTTAGTGGTTCTATGCCACCAGTCCTGTATGAAAAAAAGGCTGAAAACATTTTGTGGTCTACCCTTGATCCTTCCTGGTCACCTCTTATTTTTTTTTATTTTTTTTTTAATACATATTTTGACATACAGTTTAACTATGGCCTATGCAGCCTATCATCTTGAATCATCAGTGACGGAACTATGAGACACGCCCCACCAACATAAATGTCAAAACATCTAAAATAGAGTGGAATGGGACAGAGGAAACTTGTAATATGCTTTGACTAAGCTACATTTTTTCCTTTATGAGTATGTTATCTTTCATCCGTAATTTTTGACTTGGGTATGTTTTGACTTGACATTTTAATCAAAGTACATTCAACCTGTCAGATTCCGAGACCAACTTGCGTTTGACGAAATGAGGTGACCGAAATTACTTGCGTTGAACTATGTGAAAAATGTGCTCCATTGTTGAAATAGTTCTTTACTGCCTTTTACAACTCCCATATATTTTGCCTCCCGCTGCGCTAGCGTTGAGATATCATGTAAGTTAGTCGCGAAAATTCTAATTACCAATGATAATTTGCAGCTTTCTACTTTGTCCGTAGAGTCAGTTAAATCCTCTTGTTTTAGTTCCAGGTTTTTCTTGCACTCCGCCAGTTCTGCCTCCTTGTTGCCATAATTATTTCTTTCTTTCTTTAATATTTCCTCTAGATCCTTCACTTTATCTAGCACACTCTCTGAACGCTTCTCAGCCGAAACCTTTTTAGCTGAGAGGACACGCACTTCGCTTTCCAGCAGGGTAATTTCGTTTCCTAGTTCAGCGTTTCTGGACGACATGCTCCAGTAATTGAAGCCCAGTATGCACAAAGCCACAAATAATCCTACCGCCAAAAATGGCGGAGATCGGCCCTGGGGCCGCATCCCACCCCGGTTATTTGCTGCCATCATAACAAGTGCTTGTTTTCTAAACAGAAGTTCCTTATTTTCACAAATGTCCGAGCCTTTGCTTCTTTCGCACTTGACACGACAGCGTGTGACGTCGAGCAATCAATCAATCGAAGTCAATCAAGTGCTTATTATTTTTTTTTTTTCTTTTCAAAACTAAATTAAAACTAATACTGTGATGCCGATCCCACAATTTTCAAGAAAATAAATCGACCCTAAAATTAACTAGGAAACATTCGGCTATTAAAATTCAAACTATATTCCACAGATAAATATTCCGATTCAGGAATTTTAGGGATGATAGTGGTAGCAAATATTCTAAAATAATAATGTGTTTATTTTGCTTCCTATTTTTGTTACTGTTTCACATACTCTGCATTTCCTAGTTCAAATGGCATCTCCACATAACAGCTTTTATCAACAACCTACCCCACCAGAACAAAAACTAAACTAATAACATTTCTGATTTTAAAAAATACCACACTACACAATACAAATTTTTTTATACCATGTATTTCCTAGTTTAGGTGACATACATATGACACTTTTTTTCCTTCATAATAAAACAGCACACTACATTCCACCACACAAGGCAAAAACAAAGTAATAACAATCAACATCCTAACCTACACGATAATTCTCTTTCAGATACTATATTTCCAATCTCAGCTGACATACCTTTAAATAACCTTATAGTTAGACTGACTCAAAGCATAATGTCACATATTCTTTGCATTTTTAGGCGAAGAGGTACAAAAAAGAAAATCGTATCACAAAGTCTATTCTGACATATCAAACACTGTTAATAAAATTAATTGAAATATTCATTTTTGGACTCATGTACCATGACACATATGAAAACATCAAGCAAATATTTTAACAATATAGGATATATTATAAAGTGAAGTTAGACTATATGATAAAACTGTATAGTATCGTCTGATATACAGAAATCCAGTGAATCGATTAAACTAGAATTAAACCTGAACATAAAATACAGAGGTAACAGAGAGTGGTATTTCAAAGGCTCTTAAACCATCTGTGGCATTATGGCAAGAAATCAGAGAAGAGAAACAAAGACAAAGTGTGTGGAATCATATAAGGCAGATGTTGTATGATGATGATCTGTATCGGCCCCCCCCCCCCCCGGCAATATACATGTCCACGACAGTGACCATGATATAAACAAACCATCATTGATAATATTTACATGAATTACAAGAGTTAACTTTTTTTTAAATAGGTTAGTCTTGATGTTTTGTTGATACCTTTAATGAAAATGCAATCCATTAATGTTAGAATAAGTAAAATAGCATACTTAGTATGGAAAGCAACAATTTAGCCAGAACTCCCGCACATCCAACTTTATCGTACCACCCATAATTACTGGCAATGATGTTGCTTCTTTTTGTCGCCAAGCCAAATAATTACCTAATTTTTTTCAATTTGTTTTTAGTTTGTCACAAAAATGGTTGATTTTGGAGTAGGAGGTTTAGGAGGCGATGGAGTATGAGCTTTTCACTGCATTTGCTATTAATCAAGCAATTGTTGTCATTGTCATGTGGCATCTATACCAACAACTGTTACTCTTTTTCTATGATTAAAAAATACAAGTCCTACATAACTAGATTACTTTCTAGTTTTCCATGCAGGTCGTTGGTTAATTCGATAATTTAATCCCTTAACTTGTGATCCAGCCACAAGTAAACTATTAACAAAAGTGGGATACTTTAGTCAGTAGGTTGACATATCTAATCTTCTATCACCGGACAAAGCACCAATTGAAAGGACTAACTACTAGTACTACTAATGGTGAAGGTGGCAACGAGAAACAGTTGGACAAGGGAGGAACGTAGCCACACCACACCCTCGACAAGTCTGTCATATAATAGAGTTCCAGAACTTGTCTGAGATGTCCGTAACCAGTATAAGTAAAATAATAAAATAGAGACAAACAGTCATACACATAATTATATTACTATAAAGGATATACAATTTATCAATTTAAAAAAAAAAAATTATTTTTATACAATTTTAAATAGTGCATTGGTATTAATATCATTAGGATACAAAATAATAGTTATTTATTATTTTACTGATTCAGGTTTCATTAGAGA